>VFFE01006196.1:64216-87374 GCA_008921705.1 Burhinus oedicnemus
TCCCCGTGCCCTGTTCCGTAAAGCATTACGCAATACCCGCTTGCCCCCCAGGGCAGCTCCGAAG
Source organism: Burhinus oedicnemus (assembly GCA_008921705.1). Lineage (NCBI taxonomy): Eukaryota > Metazoa > Chordata > Aves > Charadriiformes > Burhinidae > Burhinus > Burhinus oedicnemus. Next base: position 64,281 of record VFFE01006196.1, read on the forward strand.
GGCCCACGGGTGATGGAGCTGCGCACAAACGCTCCGTCTCCATCCCCGCTCTGCAGCCCTCACTGTCGGAGAGGAGGCTCCCACTGACTCCACGGATCCCACCAGAGCCTCCAAGGAAATGCACGTTTTCCAGCCTCTCAAATGCTCAGAGCAAGTCTGAGCCCAGTATCACGAAGTCCTGCGGGACCACTCGCCGGTGGAAATGAACACAGCGATGGGCTCCTGCCAGCCAGGCTCCCCCCGCCCAGCCTGAGCCCCCCGCAGTCACGGCGTCCCCCTCACAGCAGAGGTGCACGGCCACATCAGCACAGGCTGGGGGGGCTGAAGCCCACCCCTTGGACCCTGGTTCTGTCGCCAGTCCTTGCTCACCCTTGAAAACAACCAACCAACCCAGCAGAAATTGCCTGTGTGAGGTCCAGGAACACCGAGTGAAGATTATTCCCCAATAGATTCAAAGCTAAATCCTGCCACCTTCCCGAGCTGGGGCTTCCCTTCCCTGGGAGCTGCGAGTTGTGCCCAGTAGTGCTCAGGAAACAAACCGGGAACGTGTTTTGAAGTTATTTCAACAATCTTCAAATCACACTGTTTCTCAAAAATTATGTTCTGGCCTAAATCCTTACTTTTCTGATCTTTAAGAACATAATTTCACAACTCAGCATTCCCAGCTGTTGCACCCACAATCCAACAGCTTCGTTTAAATCAAATGACATTAATTACTCAAGTAAGTACCTATTATCGGCAACTCGAGCCCCACTCTGGTAAGGCCCAAACACGCATGAAAGGCATTGATGTCTCCCCCTCAGCTGCCCCTTGGGAGGAAGCAGAGCGATGCTCTGCCACGTCGGCTGGAGAGGCCTTGCCTTGCTCAGGGTCTCATAAAGGGAATTCAGCCGGGGTCTCCCAAATTCTGGGCCGTGACCTACCCTCTGGAGGAGCTGCCTCCTCTTACAAGTGTGGGCCGGAGGCTGGAAGGAAACAGCCCACCCAGAGCAGCTGTGTCCATAGGCTGCTGGCAGCTCGCTGCGCCGTGGGGTCTGGTAGCTTGGTCCTCAGCTGGATGCTTCGGCTGAAATTATACCAGGAAATTGTTGATACTGAAATCATCATATTTTAATGAGCCGGGCAGCAAGTGAGCTGGCCCCTCAGCGAGGCCCCGTTATCAGCTGCCTGCAGCCACCAGCTCTGCCTGGATTGGTGTTGCTCGCAATCGCATTTGGAGCCAGGGGCAGATAAAAATATCCAATCCCCATCCTGCAGAGGCTGAGAGCAGTGCTGAATGTCACGCTTGTAAGCATAGAGAGAGTCTCAGTCCTGACAGATGAACCTCTGGTACCTGCACCCACTGTGGGAGGTCACGGGTGGGAAGCAGCAATGGGACTGTGTGGGGACACGGGGCCAGAGGAGCGGGTGCAGGAGAAGCCAAAGCTCTCCCTTCTGCCTCTGGAGCCTGGGAACTGGCCCACCCCTGTTTCAGCACACATGTGTTTTTGCCTGTAAGATCTAAAGAATAAAAACCCTTTATTTAAAAAAAAAATTGAAAAAAGTTCTAAAATAATGAGAAATTTCAAAAATTGGCGTGTTCACATAGCACACCCACGCTAACACATCTGGCATCTTTCACGTGCCCCTTTGCGCTGCCCGTGCTGTGCTGATCCCGGCTGGGCATCCCTTCGGGGCCAGCACGCCAGAGCCAGGCTGACAGATTTGGCCCGTTCTTTCCCAACCCTTTGCCCCATTCAGCCGGGCATCACGGAGCCACAATCCTCTTCCTCCCTCCCCCAGCATCACTGGGGCACGCTACAGCCCTCCCCACAGTCAGCTGGGCAGAGCAACAGCTCTTTGAAGAAGGACAAATTGCATTACTTAGCTCAAGCAAATATCCTTACAAGTCTGATATTTTCAAATCCCTATGGAAATGTTAAGCTAATGTTAAATTTATCAAAACCCTCTAGCTTTTAGCCCTCCATCACTTTAAGCAGCTTCTTACCACGTTCTTCAAAGCAATTAGAAGACACACACATTACATTTCAATTAAGTTGAAAAATAATATTTGAGGCAAAGTTAAACTCATTTTTAAATTAAAAAAAATTCCCCTAATAATTAATTGGGGGGGGGGGGGCAAAGTAGTGGTCTAAAAGCAGTCTGCATAGTTAGTCTAGAAGGGTGCTGAATGGAGGTTTAACTTCAGTGCACACCGAGATGCACGCTCGCTTTGGGCAGTGGCTGTTTTGTCCCGGTATCGTTCACCTCTGATATGTGCTGTCCCACCTGACGCAAGGCGTTCAACCACAGACAGACCTGTGGGCAGAGGTTCGTGGTCCTCAGCTCCTTCTGCAGCGTCGCAGTTTAACCCCAGCCAACAACCAGGACCACGCAGCCACTCGCTCACCATCCCCTGTTGGGATGCAGGAGAGAATCAGAAGAGTAAAAGTGAGGAAAATCTCGTGGGTTGAGATAAAGACAGTTTAATAGGTAAAGCGAAAGCCATGCCCACAAGCAAAGCAAAGCAAGGAATCCATTCCCTGCTCCCCATGGCAGGCAGGTGTTCAGCCGTCCCCAGGAAAGCCGGGCTCCATCACGCGTAATGGTGACTTGGGAAGACAAACGCCATCACTCCGAACGTCCCCCCTTTCTTCTTCTTTCCCAGCTTTATATACTGAGCATGATGTCACCTGGTATGGAATGTCCCTTGGGTCAGTGGGGTCAGCGGTCCCGGCTGTGTCCCTTCCCAGCATTTTGTGCTCTCCCCGCCAGCCCATTGCTGGCGGGGGGTGTGAGAAGCAGAAAAGGCCTTGACTGCTTGGCAACAACCAGAAATACCAGTGCGCTATTAACACCACTCTCATCCCAAATCCAAAATACAGCCCCACACCAGCTGCTAGCAAGAAAGTTAACTCCATCTCAGCTGAAACGGCGACGTGCAGCCAGAGGAAAGAGGGATGCATGGCCAGGAGCAGCCTCAATCGCTGCCTGGGTGCCCACTTCTTTCCAGTGGCTGCAAGTGGAGTGCGAGATGACTGCTGGCTTTATGTGCCCCCCCTGGACAAACGTCTCAGCTAAGATGGATCAAAACAGTGTCACAGACAGGACCTGAGCAAGGCTGTGGCTCACAGCACATCTCCTCTCACGCTGCCTTCCCTTCGCAGGCACCCCTCTCTGCAGAGCAGCGCGGTCGTGGCCCCCGGCCCCAGGCCTGCCACAGCCGCCCTCCCACCTGCCCCAACGCACTGGTGGGGCGTGGGGTGCCCAGCTGGGGCACTGCGGGAAGCCCTGCCTGCACCAGGGCTGCAGCCCGCGAGGGCTGGGCTCAAACAGCACCCGCACACAGCCACAGTCACACATCCACGGCCGCCTGGGCCGTGGTGCCGGGTCCCCCACGAGCACCAGACCTGCGCCCCGGGGTCTGTGCCCATCCCTGCCCCGGCATCCCCAGCATCCCCCCAGCCACCCAGGACGGGGGGCCCCAGCCCGGGCAGGCCGAGCCCGGCGGCGCTCGGCGCTGGAGGCTGTGCGAGCTGCCGCTGCCTGCACTGCTGCCTGCACTGCTGCCTGCACCGCTGCCCGCACCGCTGTCCACACCGCTGCCCGCACCGCTGCCTGCACCGCTGTCCGCACCGCTGTCCGCACCGCTGTCTGCACCGCTGCCCGCACCGCTGCCTGCACCGCTGCCTGCACCGCTGCCCGCACTGCTGCCCGCACCGCTGTCGCTAGAGGTCAGCGTCGGTACGGAGCTGCAGGCAGCGGCAGAGCTGGCTGCCGCTGCCTGCAACACCTCGCTGCGGTATCTGCAATCTCTGCAGTCGCCACCGTCCTCTCTCCAGGGCGCCTTCCCAGGGGAAAAGCCCCGTCTCCGCAGTAAAGCCTGGGATCCAGGCGCTCAGGTGGGTCCCTCCAGAGCCGCTGGCCCCCGAGCCCCGCCACAACCCCATCGCTCCAGCGCCTGCCTGCATCCACGGGGTCACAGCGAGCGGTGCTGCCGGTACCCTCTTTGCGGTTGGATGTGTCCCAGCTGGTGTCCAACAGGCAAGGAGCAGGCTGGCTCTGCCCAAGGGCCCTCCGGAGCTCAGTCACGCACCTGGGCTGGCAGCAGGGGCCCCACAACCTCCTCCTGTGGCTTAAAGGGTATTTCTGCCGGTTTTGACTCATTATGCTGCTCACAAACCACCTCAGACCCATTGGAGAAGCGGTTCCTGTCTCTCAGAGGAAGGGGGGAGTGGGGAAGGGTCCCAGTGTAACTGTGGTACAGGACATCACAGCTGCTGGAGGCATTAGCTAAGAGGCTGCTAGGTCATATCCCAGTCAAAAAAGCTGAGAGCAGCACTGGCAGAGCAAAAAGCTGCCAGTGAAACCAGTTCACTGTGGAACAATGAGCGCAAGCGAGAGAGGTGATGGGAAATACTAATAGCGTGGGTGCATTATGGCTGAATCCAAGCTGCCAGGCAATCACCGCAGAGGCAGCCGGCTTTATCCCGTGCCACGCTGGGTGCAGAGGATGCACTGTGCTCCCCTGCCTTCCCTCGCAGCGCGGCTGTATCCTGGAGCGATGACCTCATTTACAGAGGCAGCTCTCTGTCCCCAAATGCCTGACCTTGATTGTTTGCAGGCTCGTCTTTTATTCAGTGGAAAATCAATCAAAATTGTACAAACCTGGTGAAACACGATGCACTCAGAAATCACCCCTCCCTCTTCCCCCCGCCTCCCCATCTGTAATTCACTGCTGCTCAAGTTAACATGAGTTAGGGGAAGATACACTGACACATAAAAAACAGCCGCCCCCCCCAACATAGCACACTGCACTGAGAGGGACAAATGACACCTTGGCAAGCGTTGACCTGATGGTTACAAATGGGTGAGAGGTGCTCCTAATGAGACACTTCTCCGAGTAAGAAAGTCTGCACTCCTTCACAGAAAAATCCTTCACATCTTAATAACTTGTCTTTGCAGGAAGGACTCTTCTTTTCAGAGAAAACAAGCTGAGAGGAGGCCCACACGGGAGTCAGCGTGCCTGGATGAGCGTTAGGAAGCACTGAAGCTCTCAGTTGCGCTGGCTGGGGCCTTAAGCAGAGATGTCTGAATAATTCATTGCAAATTAGAAGCTTGTGCATGCATGTGCAGAGCTTCAGACCTCCCCGGTCACCTTTCCTCCTGAGTTAATGATTTCTCTTTTAGGGTGAATTAAACTCACTCTCCATAGAAGAGCCCTACCCCCAAGCCCAGCCTTCCCCTGCTGTCAGCCAGCACAAAGCCAGGCTGTACCACACCGCTTTGCATCAGGTAAGGATCCAGCCTTCGGCTGGTACAGCGCAGGGACGTTACAAACCCACCGTATCACACCTGGAGTATGCTCTTCTCTGCCTGCCCTCCTGCAGGCACAAGGCAGGACTATTTCCCATGGCATACCCTCGATCGCTTTGTGTAGCACAGGCACTGTCAGAGGTCTGAAGCATCCAAGGGGAGGAAAGGGCGTGGGATGACAAAATGATACCACAAGCCATATCCTGTGGGCTGCCCAACACATTCCCATACTGTTTGTGTGCTGAAGACTGACACACTGAAGATTGACATATGCAGAATAGCAGCAGCACAATCCAGCTGAGCTTCAGACCAGGAACACTGCACTCTCTGTAGCAGATTTTGGTGTAAGGGAACGGGAATCAGCAGACTGTCAGCTGACGGGGAGGACGCTACCATTTCTCTGTGCCTTCACCGCCGTGCGACATGGAACAGGCCACCGCATCTGAGCTTCCCCTGCTGTAAAAGAGGCGCAATGAATTTAGTCATCTTTGAAAGCGGAGCCCCAGCTGCTCTGGATATCACAAACAAAAGGCCACGAAGAATTAGCAACCACATGAGTAAACAGCCTTTTCTCATCATCTCTGTCACCACAGCTTCTGGGAAGCTCTTTCTTGACTCACTCTTCCCACCGATTTCCTCGCTGAAGCGGGTTCCACCCCACACTTGTCTCGCGTTCCCCCCGTGAATCGCCTGAGCAGTAAAAACCCCGCAGGGGACGCGAACGCTGCCGGTTTCCCAGCCGATCCCGAGCCCCGCGCCTCGGTGCCCCCTCCCGCGCTGCGGGGCCGGCCGGCCGGCTTCAGCACCGCGGACAGCGCCGGGGAGCCGGACCGGAGCCCCGAGCCCCGGTGGCCCGGCCCCGGGGAGCCGAGTCCCGGCCTGGGGCGGGGGGGGGGGTGTCCACGGGCAACGGAGCCCCGGCCTGGCGGGGGGGTCCGCGGGCAGCCGAGGCCCGGCCCCAATGCGTCTTCCCCGGGGGCGGCGGAGCCCCGGCCCGGTCGCGGGGGGACGTCCCCGCCGCTGGAGTCGGGACCCCGCCGCCGCGCCCCGCAGGCGCCTGCCTCGGCCCCCGGCGCGGCCCCGCTCCCCGCCCGTCCGCTCCCCGCCCCGGCGGAGCTCCCCAGTTCCGGTCACGTTGCCGCCTGTTTACGGCGCGGCGGGGCCGGGCCGGGCCGGGCGAGGCGGGGCCGCCGCAGGCAGCGCGGGCAGCGCGGGAGCCCGGCGCGGCCCCGGCCCCGGCCCCGCCGCCGCCGCCCCATGACGCCCAGCGGGCGCCCCGCGGGGCCCCGCCGCTCCCCCCAGGTAAGGGACCGGGGCGGCGGGGCGCGGCGGGGCAGGGCGCGGGGCATGGCGGCCGCGGCGCGGGCTCGGCGGCGGCCCCGGGCGGGGAGAGCGGCCCCTCCGGTGGCGGCGGCGCGGAGCTGCCCGCGGGGTGCGGGCGCCGTGCGCGGGGAGCCGAGGAGAGCCGCGGCCGCGCTGCGGGGCGAGCGGAGACCGGCCCGGGGCAGGGCCTCCTGCGCTCCCCGCCAGAAGTTGCCCAAGGCCCTTCTTGCGCCTCTTCTCGAAGTCCCTTCGGTCTGCGCGGACCCGCCAAGGGGTCGCTTCTCCTGCGGCAGAGCGAGCCCAGGTACCGCACGGCGCTGGCTCTCTGCGCCGGCAAAGTCTGCAGAAGGACTCGGCTGGGGACCGGCAAGCGTTGCTCCAAAATTCCCAAAGTGTAGGATGGCACCACGGGGGATCGCCCGCTTAAGATGATGATTGATTCAAAGCGTTGGTGGTGGGCCAAATTCTGCTCCTGACGGAAGGCTGGATCCATAGTTAATTCCCCCGGAGCCAGCAGGAGAAAACACGGCCTTGCTTTCAGCATCTGCAGCCAAGTGACAAGCTTCAGCTTTGGCTGTTAGGCAGTTGCGTTAGAGAATTGTGAGAAAACACAATAATTTATAAGCAATGTCTCTACTGATTTTATCTTTAAATAGATACTGATAGATAATGAATAGCAAATAGGACTCCGAGTGTAATTCTGCCTCTACTGAGATCAAGGAAGGTTTCCCACTGACTTTACCAAGGCCAGGATTTCACCTTTAGTTTCTATTCCTGGCATTGCCACTACCTCTGTGACCTTCTGCAAGTTACTTAGCTTCCTGCTGCTTTTTTTTTCCCTTACATTTAAAGACATACTTGCTTTGTGGCGTTGTTGCAAAGTTTGCGTCTGTATTCTATGAGGTCATATATACTAAGCAGTATAGATTTCTAATATGTATCAGTGTTTATTCCTGCGTATGTTTTAATGCGATGGAGAGGGGGTTGCTGGCAATCACAGCAGGATAAATTATCGACCTGTTCCTGCAAACCTTGTTTGTGCCCTCTGACTCCTAGTTAATTTGCCATTTATGGGGAAAAATGATTACGCGGATGAGGCTGGATCTCGGTGTAACGGTGTTTGTGCTGGGGTATGTGGAGATGCAATACTGAATCTGCCTTTCAAATATATCATCAGGAACTGAGGTTTTTTCTTGGGTCAAAGTTTTAGGATTCTGATTGGCATTAAACAACAGGCGCAGCAGCCAAGATCGTGCCCACGATCACCCAGCATGGGGAACTGCAGGGGACTGAGCCCAGCACTGCTGCACCCCACACTGGTGCCGTGGCCAGGCACCAGTCCATGGCCTGGGCTTAGAGGGCCAAGGGACCGGGCAGGGGCAGAGCTGGCAGGGGATGGCCAAGCATGGCAGGGAAGCTTTCTCTGCAGGGAGCAGCTCTCCAATACCCGTTCTGGAGTGCGCTCACCTCTTCCTAGCGGAGATCTCCCCATGTTCATGTTGATGGGTTGCACTCACGTGGACTCCCATGAACTGCTTGTGCTCAGCAGCCCCAAAACCTCCTCTAACTTACCTGGCACTTTACCAGCTAAGCTTTCACAGTCTCTCTGAGTAAATTTGCAGTTGAGGGTTAAGATATGAAAAATACATTTTTAAAGCTAAACATCTGGTCCCAAGTGTCTGTCCTGCAACTCCAGTGAAAGGCCTGGGAGTGTTGTGCTCGAAGTCTTGGATGGTCAGCACGGGAAACTTGTTGCTGGAAAGCTCTCAGGGATGGAGCGAAGCCCCTTGGATGTCCAATCTCCAAAACTAGATACAATGTTCGGCCACAGCTCTGCAGGGAGAAGGCGCCAGCTCAGACTGTAGATATCACCTTTGAATAGGGGCAAAAATCACCGTTCAGCTGATTGCTGCCTCCTTTCCAGCTCTGTGTGTGTGTATATATACAACTATCAGAAGCACAAGGGCACAGAGCATCCTTCAAGCTGAAGAGGACTTTCACTTACCCTTGGCTTTTATTATGAATGATGTTGTTTTCTGGAGTTGTAACCTCATACATAATTCCTCAAAGCCACAGAGTACATGGTCACTGCGAAGGCTTTCACCACCAGTTGCTTTGGCAAGTTAGAACTAGTCTGGAAAAGAAAAGTAACAGCTACAGCAGCAAGGCAGGGATCAGAGCAGGCTCACTTCCAACCCCATCCCTACTTGCTGCAGCACAGCCATCCTTTCGGGAGCCACGCTCGCGAGGCCGGGGCTTGGGGAGCTGGTGCTTCTGAGCATCCCTGGGAGTGACAGCCCTAGTCACTGTGCTTTGGCTTTCGTGCCTCTGACACACACTGAAGGTTCCCACCTTGCTTCAGCTCATAGAAACACCGTCATCAGCACTTGCTGGGTGCTCTGAAGCCGTTGCCGTGAGGAGCTTTGGCATTGTTAGCTGGGAGATGTGATGGCCTAGTAAAGCGTTAAGTCAGCCAGCAGCAGCAGCTAATCCCTACTAACTCCCTACACCTGCCAAGTGATTGTGCTGTGTGAAATGACCAAAGACACACATCAAACTAAAGGCTCAAAATGCTGCTGCGATCTCCACTTGACATCAGAAGCAATGGAGGGAAGATACCAGTTCTGAAACCCTTTGGGGTAACAGGTGGACGCAGCCTCGACGAGGCGAGAGTTCATCTGCGTTTCTGGTAATGTTAGAGACACTCGAATGGCTTACAGATGCTATTGAAGCCTCAGGACTAAATTGCAGCTTCATTAATAACTCTTGCCTCTCGCATCGTTACCTGTGCCACAGCTGTCTAAGGGCTGCAGAGTGGAACGGCACGTTCCTCCCTTCGCCCATGGGGGCCGTGGGGCGGTAAAGCAGCAGCAGCCTCAGCCCGCAGGCCCCCGAGGTCCCGTTGTAGGGGGCTCAGGAGCCCCATGAGAGATCTCCCCATCACTGCTCTCAGGCAGCAGCGCAACTATTGCCAGCAATGTCCTCGTTTCCCTGTGAAGGCAGTGCCTGCCCCTGCCTGCCTTGGCATCCTTAGTGCCGATGGGAGTTTCATGTGTGGACAAAATGAGGCGCTCTCCCCCAGACACGATACCTCTGGCGTTCCTGCCACAGGCTGAGAGCCGTTTCTCAAGGGAAGTGGTGAATGTCATGTTGGATAGGCAAAGCTGATCCAAACCCGCTAGGGATTTCCCATAGCAATTTTGAAAACAGAATTCCCCCCCTCCCCAGGTAAATTATGCAGGCTTTTCGTCTTCCAAATCAGGGACAACAAACACATCTCAATTCCAGATTTTTTTTTCTTTGACTTTCTTGATATTTATCAACTATTTATTTTTAAAGGAAAACATTTTCATTGGTAAAACGGGTGATTTCCCACTTAAAGGGAGGAGGGAAAGTTCAATGGAAAATTTGCAGCCATTTCTACTAAAGACATTTCAACTAGACAGAACAAAGTGCTTGAAAATAGCACTACATATCCCCCGGGCTTCGTCCAACCTACTTTCTGATGTTTCCCGAGATGAGGTGCCACAATTCCCATCAAGAAGCTGCTCCAGAGCACAGCACATTGCGCTCTCCCAGCCCCCCGCAGCCAGGGCTGGCAGGAGGGTATATGCCATAGTATGATTTGTATTCCTAGCCTACGGCAGATGCCAGATAACTTCCATAGCTGTTGCACTGGCACAAGTAAATTACCCACACACACGTAACGAATCCCCGTCATTACCAGCTCTCACAGTACAAAGAATGAATGCCGGCTCTCATGTCTATTAATTACAGTGCCATCAGGAAAGGCTAGGTGATTCACAAGACTTAAAAATCATCACCTTGCCACTCAGAAGAATAGGAATGATTAGGAAGTAAAGTCTAGAGCTAGATTTCCCCCCGACCCCCATCCATTTTAAAGTGCCAAACATTGAGGGACTGCAAATCCCCTGGGGTTCCAGGAAATGCCCGTGGTTTCCTTGCCCAGAACATACACACCTTACCTTCAGCCAGGCAGGACTAAGCAGGCAGATCCAGGGCTATTTTCACTAACATGACATTGTTCCACAGGGAAGCTTTAAGCTGGTATATCATACCTCCCACAATAAGCACCTTAAATGAGAAGCAGAACCTTCATATCTGTCGCCTTTATGTATCACACCGTCTTTTTTCACGCTTTCCTATAGCATTCATGGGGTGAATGTTTGGAGCATTTCATTCCCCAAAGAGCAGAGCCATCCTAAAACTCCAAATTTCATTATTTCACCTCTACAAATGGCTCCCTGGGACATGAAAAAAACCCAGTGACAATCCACCATATATGCCAAAGCCAGTTCCCATTACCCAATATTTTCATTTTAGGCTTTACGCAGAGCTCCTGCAAGCAGACGCACCCCCAGGCTGCAGAGCGAGCCCTGAGCCAGCCCTCCGAGGGGGACAGCCAGCCCCCTCGCACAGCTTGGGCTGACCCCCTGGAGCAGGGGGCAACCACAGGAGAAGACAGTTTCTATGATTCCTACTCATTTACATGGCAGTTAGGTGCCGCAGCTGCCTGTAACCACCCTGCCTGTGCACCACCAGCATCCCAAGTTGGGATGCCCACCCAGCCCCCTCCCAGCACACCCCACACTGGCTGCAGGAGAGGAACGGCAGCACCGCAGCTCCCCCAGACCCGCGGCACTGGCCTGGCTCAGGGGTATCACGACCGAGACATCCCCTGTGGAAGCCAGGCTGGCTGCTGGGCTTGCAGGGGCTGCAGCAAAGCAGAGCTCCCCCCCACCATACAGCACCCCAGGAGGCAGAGCAGCACCAGCCCCTCGCAGGGGCGTTACAGACCCCGGGGGGGCCCGGGGGAGCTGCAGGCCTGGGCGGGGGGTAGCGTGAAGGCAGCATCATGCTGCGCCATGGCCCCTTCTCCCCAGCCGCAGGGCATCACCACCCTCTTGCCCCGCAGCAGTCTCCTGTACGTAGGGGTGACGTCCCCCATGGATCCCACGGTGGCCGTGGCTGTACGAGCTGTGTCGGCAGAGCCACCGGGTTGCGGAGGGGAAGGGCGACACAGGTGCCAGGAGCCGTGGCTGGTGAGGGCGGGCTGGGGCCATGGGGCGATGCCAAAGCAGCGGGCACGGCAGGGAACACCCCAAATCCGTTAGTGTGGGAGCCTCACTGCACCCCCCTCCCCTTTCATGCAGCAGGAGACCTGACTGTAAGGATTTCACGAATCTGGAGAGGCTTTGAGAAGAACAAAGCTTTGAATTCGGGGCACTGCCAAGATCGCTTACTGTGGAATCAAGCTTAAATGCAGTTTGATTTGATTTAGGTTGCGGGAATTATCTTAAAATGCACTAGGTTACTGAGCTGGGCGGGCGGTAAACATGAGCCAAAGCGCTCGCTTAGTTTTGAAGTTTCTATAGAAAGAAAACTGAAGTCAGACGCAGACGAAGGAGGGAATGGAAGCAGCTTCCCAGGGACAGGACAGTGCACACCGTCCCTCAGGCTTGCTGGCAAAAGGTCTTCCCCACCGTCACCTCGGTTTGCTGTAGCTTCCCCTCCTCCTGGGCTGGGTGCGGGGAGTAAGGACGGATTCCACATTTGTACAAAATGGTATTTCCCCGGATTAAGGGTTCTTTCAGGGGTTTATTTTTATCTCCCTGGTGCAGCGGCACAGGTAGGCAGCTCGCGCCGCTGCTTTGCCGAAGCCATTAACATGTGGTGCTGGACCCACACCGCGGGCTGAGCCGCCCGGCGCAGGACTGACAGCAGCTCTTGTCTGCCAGGCAAATTACCAGGGAAGACGTTTCTTCTTCTGAAAGACAGCATGACCCTCCTCACCGTGTAACACTGATCGGGTTAGACGGAGCATATTGTATTTTTCATGTGTTAGATCTCTCACTGCATTTACTGCTTCGTAATATGTGGCTTGTCAAATGAGAGCCAAAATAATCTCTGGTGCAAGTCCCACCTGGGGACCGCAGGGAGCAATCCTGTCCCAGATGTAATCCTGCCCAGTGATAACACGTTTCCTAGGGCCAAATTCAAAATAGAAACGAGCCGTTCCGCTGCCAGGGTCCCTGCAGCAGCATTTTCTGCTCATGCAGTCTCTGAGCCTCCCAGCCCAAGCACAGGCAGGATGGGAGCCCACCCGAGAGGCGCTGGGGTGGTGGGATGGCTGGGGGGCCATTCCCCGGGGATCTTCTGAGCTGCTTCGCCCACAGCCACGTCCCTGTGGAAAGGGTAGAGGAGAGCGGTCACCCACCCCGCATGCAGCGGGCTCTGCCCCTCGCAAGGGCTCAGGGGAGCGGGCTCATCAGGCCGGTGTGCTGCTGCATGTCTGATCACGAGCCATCTCTGCTCCCTGCAGGCCTGGACCGTGAACTTGGTTGCGATGGAGACCGTGTCCCTGGAGCACCAGATCCAGAGCGTGCAGCGGCACATTGCTTTCCTGAAGAAGGAGCAAATGGAGCTGCTCCATGACCTGCACCTGGAGATCCTCCGCTTGCAGAAGCACTGCTCAGGTGAGCGTTGGGTGGCCGTGGCGTGTGGGAGCTGCGTGCCCATGGAGGACCTTGGGCAGGAGAGCTCCTGCTGGCACCCTGGGGCTGGTTCCACACAGGAGCTCGTGCTGGCGTTCAGCGGGATGCAGAGGAGGCAAGCACCAAGCTGCAGGGCATCCTGCTTGGTGTGGGATCAGGGGATCCCCATCCCCTTCAGCCTCCCACTTGCACCTCTGGCCCGGGTGCCACCAGCCCCTCCCCAGACCACACTCCGTGGCCACCAATTCTGGTGTGGATCGATCCCTCTGAAATTGCTCCTCTGCGAATGGGTGCCAGCAGCTTCCTCCAGCTGCAACACTGAAGAACCAGAGTGATTTTTATTCTGGGCATCAACTGGCTGGGTGGGTGATAACACAGGAGTCTGAGTTGATAGTCCATCATTAAAACCCTCTCCCTTTGTTCTCACGCCATGCTCAGGGCACACCTCTGAAGGAGGATTAGCCCCAGTAGCTCAATGCTCTCCCCGGCTGCGTGTTCCTGCACCTTGCAGTACTTTGGCTGCAGGTGTAAGGAAAGGGAAAAACCCAGCATTAGCCAGAAAGATGGTCCTGCCTTTTCCTCCTGTGTTCTGTGCCCACAAAGGCATTTTGATCACTAAAATGTGAAAGGAGTTCATCATTTCTCCCAGATGCCAGTGGGCTAAGGGAAAGAAGAGAGTTGAACGCCATCAATAATGGGGGCATATGAGACCGCTTTCAGAATGGGAGGAAATGTGATTTTCTTGTTTATGTTTTGTTACTCTAGTCTCTTGCACACAGAGAGGCAAATCTGTTCCCTTCCTGCCAGCCCAGCCCAGAGCAGCCCGGCACTACCGCCGGCGTTGGTACCCCCTTGCCGTGCTTTACCGCCGCGGTGGTGAATGAGCACTAACACCAGCAGCATCAGCGCATCTGCTCCCCCGGCCCTGGTTGCTCCTTGCTCTGGAGGGAGGGTCCCTGCCCGGCATCCTCAGCAGCCCCTCAGGCAGGGGCTGCAGCCTCTCAGCCTTTCCCGAGGTTGGGGGCTGTCACCCGGAGCCTGGCTCGGAGCTGGCACGGGGCGAAGTGGCTCCCCAGGGTCACCGCAGCCCCTGCAGTGGGTGTCTGGGGTCTGCCCGTCTCCAGTCCCCGGGAAGCGCCGCCACCAGCCCGGTGCGAGGCTCAGGGACCTGCCCCGGCTGTGGGGCACACAGCCACCAGCCCCCTGCCCGTGGCCCCACTGTGGCAATGTCACCCTCCCCTTCAGCCAGCCTTGCTAGAGCAATGGCTCCCCGGCCTCCTGCCTGCCGCCGAAACATTCCAACTTGTGCCATCACTCTCATCAATAATTCAGCCGTAGCTAATTACTCCTTGTCTTCCAGCCTCTCGTCCTCCCTGATTCCTGGGAAACAAAGACATGTCTGCATTGATAAAATTGTCTGTTTCCCCCCGACCTTTCTGAGCTTTTGCTGTTCTAATTGTTTTCTTTTAATGGCTTCATCTACAGCCTCTCCAGATAGGCAAGACAGCAGAGTTCTCATGCCTAAATCGGGCTGGGGGGCTCTGAGTCCGCAGGGGCAGAAATGAGCCCATTGCACAGTTGGTTATCAGTGATCTCCTTCCCAGCGCAGCTGAACGACAGCGCTGTCTGACCGGATGAGTCACATCCTTGTCTGCGAGGTGTGTGACTCTGCAACACCTTTCCATTAGGAGTGATGGGGGCAAAGCCCCCGGTTAGTTTTAAGATGCTTTTGGTTGAATGGTTTGAGTGCCGTTACCTGGTGGGGCTGTTTGCAAGAGGAAAGAGGAGTCAGTAAGTCAGCGCTTCCCCTGTTGTGGTCCTGCGGAGTGGCACTGCCTGCCCTGGAACTGTTGTTTTAGACCTTAACTTTTGCACCATCCTCTCGGTCTCCCCGAGGCGTCACCGTTGGAAATGCCCACCCTCCTGCAGAGCTCTCTCAGCTGCCGCCTACTCGGCCCTGAGAAGCTCCGTCCTCCTGCAGCGGCAGCAGCAGTGGCAGTTCCCAGGTGCCAGAGCCCTCACTGATGGAGGGACTGTCTGCTCCAAGGACGAGCCAAGCCAGGGGACTCCCAGGGGAAAGCACGCAGCAAGCCAGCGCCTTTGGATCCAGGCTGGATCCAGCAGCAGAACAGCACGTTCATAAGGGACCTTATTCAAGTAAATAAATCCCCAGGTTTGCTGCCTCTGGACCCATGGCAGCTCCTGCTGGCTGCACCCGGTGTCCTGGGAGCCTCCGCCACCGAGCAGCAAGGGCCAGCAGCAAGAGCTGAAAGCGGGACGGAGCCTCCACGCACTCAGCCCCCGCCAGCCCCCGGCACCCGGCAGCCGTGCGCCCTTTGCCGCAGCCTGGCAGGCGGAGGAGGCGGTTGCTTTGGGCAAATACCACAGCCCTCGCTGCGGGGCCAGGGCAGAGCCAGCCCCAGCAAACCCCCGCAGCCCAGCGTTCCCAGTCAGAGGCTTTACAGGAAGGTAACGCAGCCCAGAGCCGCGTGCTGTGATTCATTTGTTGGAACGAGCCTTGCGTTACAGAGGAGAGTTGGCTTCCCTCCCACTCCCGTTTTATTTGCAAGGTATAAACACAGCAGAAATAGCAATAGATTCCTCTGACTCTTCTGCTTCTCCTTTTACTGGAAGATGAGCTGAAGCCTTGTGGCAATCATTAGCCTACTCAGTGGTGTCAGCAGAATGACAGAGGGAAGGCTGGTACCGGGAGCGGGGTCAGGTTTGGGGAGGAATCCCTGCAGACAGTGCAGTGGATAGCAAAGCTGGCTCGCCGGGCTGTGCTCCGTGCTCTCACGTGTCGGGGCACTGGGGTGGTCCTCCCAGGCAGCAAAGGGAATCCTGATGTGTTGAGATCAGCCGTCTCTTAAATAAACCCATTTCTGGCTTGCCCGCGAGCTTCTAGCCCCCTCGAAGGGCACAGAGCCACCTCCAAGAGGGTCACAGTCCCGCAGGCAGCTGTGGCTGGGGGGGTCCTGTGGGGCAGACCCCTGTGTCCTAGCCCACGGCAGGGAATACAAACCAGCGTGTCCTAACCTACAGCAGGGAATATAAAGCTCTCCTCAGCCGCATCCTGCACCAGGCAAGTTGTCACCCTGCGCAGGGGACACCCGGAGGCACTGGGGCCGAGCAGAAGAGCTGCTGGGAGCCAGCTGCAGCCGGGCTGGCAGCGCCGGGGCAGGACACAGAAGTGCAGAGCAGCTGGATCCATCCCGCAGAGGCCGGGAGTGCCTGTGAGCCCTGTGGGGTGCTGTCCCCTGGATTTGCCACTCGGGGGTCACGGGGACAGTACTGGGACAGGTTCCCACCAGCCCTCGTGGCTCCAGCGCATCATCCCCAAGCCCTGCACTCGCGCAGCAGGGCGATGTCTTCTTTGGAAATGGGCGGCTGCTTTAGTTTTCATTTGAAATATATCTGAGGCTCCAAACCTATTATTTTAGCTTCAGACAAATAACACAGTTGCCGCTGATTTCCAATGGGGCAGTCAGGAGTGCTGAAAGCTTTCCAGAAACTGCATTACATTCTCAGTTACTTCTGCCTTCTCACTACAGATTTGTTTTCCAAGACAGACGGGCAGAACAGCCTGAGCCAAGTGTTTCGTTTCAGAAGCACGGCAGTGATGAGGATTAGAGTCAACATGAAAGCAGATTAAAAGGAAAATGTAGGGCAAAGATTAACCATCTGAACTCATTTTCAGGGGGAAAAAAAGCCCCCAAACAACTGAATGCTGCTGCTGCCCTTCTCCTCCTCCTCTCAGAGCTGCTGGCGGTTTGGTGGGCTGTGATAATTAATTCAAAAGAGATTGTCTGTAAAGGTGTGCAGGTTAAAGTGAACTCCAGAAAGTCCTTGAGCTCCCTCCCTCACTGTCCTCTGTGAGCCGGTTTTGTAGCCCGGGGCTAGGCGGAGAGCAGGCAGAGTGCAGGCAGCGAGCAGGCAGCGTGTCAGGGTTGAGCAGGCAGGCCGGGGCTGCAGCCCCGCGGTGGGTTCGTCCCCGCAGGACGCTGCCCTCGCCACTGCTGCTGCTGCTCCCGGCTGCAGGGTGGCCATGGGGCAGCTCTGCCTGCGGCTGCCTGCATCCCGACCCGCAGCGCTGCCGCCCTGTGCTGGGCCTGCGGCAGTGGGAGATGGGACAGTCACAGGGACGCTTTGCGGTGCCCGAGGTCTGCAGCTCATGTGCCGCGATGGGACATCTGTATCCAGCAGCCCCGCGGAGCCCTCGGGAGGCTGGGAGCCACATCCCGCAAACAGCAGCTCCTCTCCAGCGCTGCTGCCGCCTTGCTCCCCTCTGCCCAGGGAGATACCTGCAGCACCCGGGCTGCGCTCGGCGGCGGGCTGAGGAGGATTTTGAAGGTACACGTTGCCCCCGGAGCAGGGCAGCATCCTTCTGCGGGCACACCATGCAGGGACGAGGCCATCCCGCTTGCGTCACGTGCAGAGGCAGAGATCAGCCTGGAAGCAGTAAATTATGAAATACTTGGGGCGGCAGCTTACACTTTGGTCTATTTTCAGTCCATTGCTCTGCTCTTTGTCCTGATTTAAAGCACTGAAAATGGTTTGCAACTCTCTTAGAAAAAGCATTGCTGGAGAAAGGGAGCCTCCCGCTCCGCCATGGGCAGGACCTGCAGACGCTGCCTTGGCCACGTCGCAGGGGCAAGCGCTGTGGCAGATGCCAGGTCCCAAGGCTGCTTAATAACGTATAAATTGCTGGAATTGTCTATTTTTGGCTCAGCCTGTGGCTGGTGCTCCGAGATGGCCATGCTCACACCGTGGGCTGGGCAGAGGAAGCACCGCAGCCACAGTGATTGCCAGTGCCCCGGCGGGGAGCCGGGGGAGACACAGGGAATACGCGGGACGGGTGGGACGCTCCTTCTCACTCCTGTTTGATTTCTCTTCCAGAGCTCACCCACGACCTGGAAATAAAAGAGCTGGAAGCCCGCCAGCAAGGTAAGAGCACAGGTTTTGGCACGAGATAAGATAAGGGGGAGTGTGCGTGGGGGCAGGGGGCTGCCCAAAGAGCCTGTGGCTGGAGGGGCCCATCGGGGTGGCCCAGGGAGGGGACATGGACCTTGTCTGCAGGGGACAGTTGGGCTGAGGGCAGGGCTGCGGCTGGGAGGTCAGCCTGCAGGTTCACAGCCTGTTGGCAGCCCCGTGAAACGCCTGGGCAGCCACCAAGGGAGGTTTTGCCGGTGAAAGCCAGCATCCCTAGGCTGGCTTTGCTAACGCCCAGCTCGCAGCCCCCCGGGGTGGGACTCACCGCCTGCAAGCCCTGCGGCCCCAGGGAAAAGCCAGCAAGGACATTATCAGCCCCCCCTGCTCCCCTCGCTGATTGCAATCCAGACGCTGTTTCAGAAAATCTCCCAGCACCTTTTGGTTCATTAAACAGTCAGTTTTGCCCGCAAAAGAATCTTTTACATTCCAAAATAAGGGGGAGAAGAGTCTTGGTGCCTGAAAAATGTCTGCAAGCTCCAGGCACCATCCCAGGCCTGGGACCAGCAGCAGAGAGCTGCCCAAAGGGCACTGCGCATCGCACTGTGCCCCCGGGCCACCCTGTCCTGCGTCCCGCAGCCCCTCCTGGGCTGCTGCCTGGGGCGAGGGCAGGTGCTGGGACAAGCAGCCCTGCCTGCCTGCCTGGAGAGCCCTGGCAAAGCATTTCTCCAGCCCAAAGGCATTCCCCCAGGATCAAACCCACAATTCCCCCATCCCGAGGCCGTGCCGCGCAGGACTTCTCCTGCCAGACCAGCAGGAGATGGGGCTCCGACAACTCTCCGCGCTGCAGACGGCAGGCTGGCCCTTCCACCCAGCGGCTGAGAGCAGGTTTTCAAATGTAGGGCTGTGCCGAGAGGCACCGGAGCGGGGAGCTGCGCTGAGCTCGCCCCCATTTCCAAAGGGCTAACGGCAGGCAGGATCAGCTCCTTCAGCAAGGAGTGCCCAGCCGGCCGGGGAGCAGAGGAGCAGGGGGAGCAGGGAGCCTGGCTGCAGGCTGGGCTGTGCCCGGCTGCAGACGGACATGCCAGCGGAGCAGGGACACCCCGGGCACGGCGTCCCACTGCCAGCACGCAGCTGGGCACTGTTCCCCCCCTTCCTGAGCATCCTCTGCCATAGCCCCTCGTCTGGAGGCAGATGCAGCCGCTCCCTGTGTGTCACACAGGCACCCCCCCACAGCCCTGACCCGTGGAGCAGAGTCTGGCCAGCCTGGCGCCCGAGCGGGATGTGTTGGGCAACTCTCCGGGTGGTGGACTGTGGCCAGCGAGGCCCATGGGCTGCAGTGCCCTGGGGCTCCCACCACCCGCCTGGCTGGGGCCATGGCCCTGCTCCATGCACAGCCCGGTGGGGAGGGGGTGCATGTCCGTGTCCCCGGGGTGTCCCTTTGGGCTCCATCCTGCCTGGCCTTGCCTCTGTCCTGAGGTGCCACAGGCTGAGACTGCCCTCGCCACACTGCTACCGCAGGCCAGCAAATGCCACCGCACAGCTCTGGGTGACATGTCCGTCACGCCATCGGCACCCAGGGCAGGCAGGGGCAGGCAGTGGTGCCTGGGGGCCTGTGGCCGTCAGAGGATGCTCTGTGAGCAGCCTGGCTCCTCTTCTTCCTTTGTCCCAGGGATGAAGCTGAAGCTCGTCCCTGGCGCTGCCCGGGCACGGTCCCTGGCACCGAGCCGCAGCCGCACTTTGTTCTGAGCCGGGGCTGGCGGTGGCAGGGGGGGCACGGGGCCACTCTCACCATGGCTGTCGGGGTTCTTGTCCCTTGGCAGCACCGAGGCCGGCTCCAGGGGGATGTGGGGCTCCCAGCCCCGGGGCCGTGCCCAGGAGGGGGATGTGCAGCAGGCAGTGCACACCCAGCCCCTCTCAGCCCATCGCAGCCCCCAGCAGACCCTCATTTCCAGCTCACACTCCACCACCGAGTCCGGGGTCCCTTCCGTGCACGGGAGGGCCTCACGTCCAGCCCCCTGGGTGCCATCGGTGTGTCACAGACCATAATTTGCAGTCAATCCCACCCACGGGTCTCTGCCCATCCTTCAGCCTTTTAACAGCTTAGGAAGAGTAGGATCATGTTTGCCACATTTATGGGGCAACCACCTAATTTAAGATGCCGTCAAATGATTGCTCTTCAAATGCCACTCGTAATAATTACTGCATGCAACTGCCTCCCTTAAGATCTCATTATAAAGCATTTTTCCTCTGCAGAAGACACTTAGGAGCTGAGGCTATAAAGCGGTTGCAAATCGGATTGTTAAAAGCAGAGATTATTGCAGACAATGGGAGCAGGCCTGGGCAGGCAGGGGTGAGCGCAGGCGGGTGCCAGCCTTGGCAGGGAACGTTCTCTCCCCTCCCTGCGCCCCACCAAGGGCTGGGTAGGAATTTGCAGCCAGGGCTGCCAGGAGCAGGAGTCCGGCTGCAGGCAGGGAGGGTGCACCAGGGCGGTCCGGCTCCCCATGACCCTGCACTGGGCTGATGGCGTGGCCGCACAGCCCAGCCCTCCGGCTACCGGCTGAGCTCGGCCCTTTCACTACGAGGGTGCGAATCTCCTGCCCCAGCTGCTCCAGCTGCCATCTCGCACCTATGGGCAGGATGTGCCCCCTCCCGGGGTGGCCCCTGTCCCCCAAACACCTCCCAGGACTGAGTGTGGGGAATGCACCCGGTCATGAGCTCACAGCAGCTGCAAGTGAAAATCTGTGGCTGGGCCAGGTCCCCGGGGTCCCGTGAGAGCCCCACGTGAGCAGCCTTTCCTTTCGGAGATGGTAACGCTTTTTGGCCAAGGACAAGAGCATTTTGAGCCACTGCCCCCCCACTCCCTCCCGCCTGGAGGAGATGCAGAGAGGAGGTGAAATCTGGCTGGCAGCGATGCTCCAGTCTCCTCCTTCCCATTTCGGAGCTTGCTTCCCAATGCATCACCTCCAAGGCAGTTTCACTGTCCCACATGCAAGGCCACCACCTGCAGAGGACTGCAGGCCCCCAGGGAGCCCCCCAGCACACAGGGTTCCCAGCTGGGCCAGCCTACACCAGCACTTCTTGGGGTGGGGTTGCTCAGGCCAGCCATGCTCCTCTAAGGCATGGGGGCACCTTGTCTGGTGTGCAGAAGTGGGTCCCTGTGGAGCTGCACATGGCCATGGGGCAGGACCTGGGTGCCCTTGTACAGGCACACCTTCAGTGCATGTCCACAGTGGACCAAAGGTTGCCCAGAGGAGAGGAGAGAGTCACCATGAAATGAGTCACTGTGGCTGCCATGCTTCCCCTCCATCCCTCACCTCCTCCAGCCTCTCAAGGTCACTAGGCAGAAGGGATTGGGGAAATGCAAAGTTTTGTTACCCAAATTGCTCTACAGGTGTTTACTCAATGTAGTCTCTTGATGCCACCGTGGCGGGTGGGATGGAGGAAGGATGGATGGCGAGTGGGATGGATGGATGGGTGGATGGATGGATGGATGGATGGTAGGTGGGATGTCAGGCAGGCATTATCCTCCTGCAGGCAGGTGGAAGGGAGCCCACGCGGGCTGGCCAGAGCAGTGCAGGGTGTGCAGAAAGCAGCGTGCAGGGCCCCATGTGAAGTCACACTTTTTTAGGTGCCTCTGGCGTGACTCAGAAGGGCCAGGGCAGGCAGGGCATGTGTCACCCACCGAGGTGTGGGAAGGGCAGGGAGGGCAGTGGGAGCCATGGGGAACCTGCCACTCGATGCAGCGCCTCTGTTTTAACAAGTCCCGTCTGCGCGCCGTCGCTGGCAATCGGCTGCTGCCAGGAGCAGAACGATGAACAGGTCAGGCGCTGGTGACCAGAGGTGACGGCGTGGCGAGCACACAGCAGCCAGGGAAGGCTAGCTACCTGGCCATCCTGCCCCCCAGGATGGACTCCCCCCTGAGCCCACTCCTCCCACCTGGGGCACGGGTTCCTTCCCTGCCGAGCGCAGCCCGGCTCCCCTGTAACCCTGGATAAGCATCTCCGTCTTTGCTAATCAGGCTGTGGAGTTTCAGGGCTTGAGGTTGACGGCCCCTCCTAAACTGGGCTGATGGTTTCACTGCCAACGTTTCCTTTTCTCCCCAGCCCATACGCTCCCATGTGCCCTCTGTTTGCACAAAGTCACTTTTGGGGTGAAAAAACAGTTACCCAGGGAAATTTTAAAACTGCAGCATGAGGCTGCGGCAAGGGAGAGGTGGCAGGTTCCATGGCAACGGCGTCCTCCGCTGAAACTGCCCTTGCTTTCCCCCCGTGTTTGGGTGTTAGACATCGGGCTGTGCCCGCAGCACCGCAGCTTGGGGCTGACGGGGTTCCCGTGCCTGCCTGTGGTGTGCGGGGAAAGGCTGCCCACGCTTGGGCAGCTCACGGGGAGTTTTGGAGCCCCAGCTCCCAAAGGTGCCTGAGCAGCCCCGATGGCACTGCTGGGACAGGCCAGCAGCCACGTCCACGCACCCTCACAGCCACATCGGGAGCGTGGGGACCCTCCGGGAGCAAGGGGCCGAGGCTGCCACGCAGGGCTGAGCCCCCACTGCCTCGCCTGACCCCCTTCTGTGCCTTGCCCCCGCAGATGTCCTGGACCGGGAGCTGGAGGAGAAGTGCCGGGCGATGGAGGCCCAGCTGCAGGAGAAGGAGAAGGACAACCTGGAGCTGCGCAAGGAGCTGCGGCACAAGGAGACGCTGGTGGCCGCGCTGCGGTCCAGCCTCCGCAACAAGGAGCGCCGGTTCCTGGAGGAGCTGAAGCGGCGGAGCCACCGCGTCACCATCCTCGACACCGAGCTGCAGAAGCAGACGGAGGCGGCCGCCTACCTCTCCCTGCAGCTGCACGCCACGGCCCAGCGCCTGCCGGGCCCCCGGGCGGGCGGGCAGCCGCCCCCCGAGCCGCCCCCGGCCGAGGGCCGGCCCCGCCGCCGCGGGCACAGGCCGCAGCCCCGCCGCCCGCCCGGGGCCGGCTCCCGCCCCCGGGACCCGGCGCCGGAGGAGCACGACGCCATGCCCGACCCGGCCCTCTTCCTCTA
>VFFE01006198.1:3919-276687 GCA_008921705.1 Burhinus oedicnemus
TTTTTTTTTTTTTTTTTTTTTTTTTTTTTTTTTTTTTTTTTTTTTTTTTTTTTTTTTTTTTTTTTTTTTTTTTTTTTTTTTTTTTTTTTTTTTTTTTTTTTTTTTTTTTTTTAAAGAAAACGTTCATCTCGGTCTGGAGCGGGTGGCTGGAGGGCAGCGTTTCAATGAGTAGTTTACAGTTTCATTTTCTGCAGACACTTGAACATAGGACCGATGTATCTGTGACAAGCACATCCCCTTGGTGGGAAGCTCCAGAGGAGCAGAGAACACCCTGGGCGCCAGCCAGCCCCCCGTGGAGTGTGCCCGGGTCACCCCCAGGGTCCCCGTGCTGTCCCCCTGTGGCTCGCTCTCCAGGTGTCAGCCCCATGCAAGGGCTGGCCTGTGGCGGCCCTCACGGGAGGGGGTCACTGGCACCACTTGGTCCCTCGAGCCTCCCTGATGCGGCCCCGCTCCTCCTACTCCTGTCCCAGTCCTGTTGGGGTCGAAAACCTTTGGATCTGTGGCTCAGAAGCCCCTGCTGAGCTGCTCCCCAGCGAGGGTGGCCCTCTGCTCACTTGCCTGGAGCAAAAGGGGGTGATGGTTTGATGTGCTGGCCCTTCTCAAACCCTGTGTGTCCCAACCTCGGCCTTCTGTTTCCCAAAACTAGAAAGTGTGTGCAACCTTCTTCAGCTGCATTTATCGTAGAGACAAACTTAAAATGACTCATCACAGACCATGTATCACTTGGGAGGAAAATCTTGTTAATATGGCCCGCTGTACATGATCCATCTTCTGTCGATAGTACATAATCTTTGACTCATGTGCTAGGATCATCATCACATATAAAAGGAAAAGAGAAAAATGTAAAATACTTGAATGAGAGCTTGTATTATAACATTAATATTATTCAGAGTATCTGCTTTCTAGGCTGATGTGATTCATTATTCTAGTAATGCTTTAGTCCTTTGTAATTTGTGGTAATTATGCTTTTTCCTTTTTAATACAAAAAAAATGTATAAAAATAAAAACTTCAAAAGACAATGCAGAGTGGGTTTTCTGTTCTGCTGACTTGCCCTCCCCAAGGGGGCTGTGAGTGGATGAGCGGGCTGGGTCCATCCCTGGGCGGTTGTAGGTGAGGGAAGAGAACTTGCTTCCATGGGTAGAACTGGGCTTGACACCAGGTAAGTGCAGCACAGGTTCCAGCCCTGCGTGTCCTCTCCTCGGAGGGCGTGCTTAGGACGTGGGTCTAGCAATGGTGAGAGGGAGGTATCATTTTTGTCCTAGGCCCCCCAACAAGATTGTGAAAAGATCCTGGAGAGAATTCACAGCGTGCCTGCATCAGTTATGTGGGTACTTACGGATGTGCATAAAGGTACAGGTGCTTTTTGTTGGGTCCTTTCTTACAGGATTTCACTAATCTCCACACAGCTCAGGACAGCAGCGACTCTTTTTTCCCTGGTATGTCTCCTTCCATAGTTTATCATTGTACAGAGCTGCTTGTTTTGGTTTGTGCCTCCTGTTGGCGTGTGAGGAGCGAGGCTCAGCAGGAGGAGGTGATGTACCAGGGCTTCTGCCATAGCGCACATCAGCTACCAGCTCTGTTTCCCTGTCCCACGAGGGGGAAACTCACTTTATATTTGCAGATGTTAGTTTGTGGAGCAGAGGTGAGGACGTGACAGCCCTTAATTCAGACCTGCACTGACCTCTCGCATGAAGGAAAACCTAGAAGAAGTCAGGCCTCTGTTGCATGTGCAGGGCAGAGTGCTTCCAAAGCAGTGGCCCTGCAGACTCTCCATGGGGTCGCATCCTGTACCCCAGGTGTTCTGAGTCTCAGCAAAATAGTGGGTTTAATTCCTATCATATGTAGTTACAGTGATCTTGCTGGTTTTTCTATAGAATGCTGCTGAAAGAGGCCAAAGCATGGCCTGTGAAAACTGAATAACTCCCCAGGAACTCCCCAAAGCGGTGTGGCCCAGAACACATCTGGCTTACACGCAGGCAGCTAGAACCAAGGAACAGTGCAAGAAATTAGAGGGTTGGTTTTTTGTTTTTTTCTGAACTTTGTTTAAAAATAGCTTTCTAGAGCAGTATTCTGTGCCTAAGGTAGAAAATAACAGGCAGCAAAAGTGCAGTCATCTCAAGTAGCATGTTTTAAGTTCAGCTTTGGGTTTTGTTACGTGTGAACAATAACTTGTTTCCCAATTAAAATACTATTTGGCTTAAATAATTGTCACTTGCTTTGCTAGTCACTGGGCTCTGGAAGAACTGCAGGCTGCTGGGTTCACTCTGCCCTCTTGGGTGTCTCGGGGATGCTTTCTGAGAGCGGTGTGAGGCTGAGGAGGACCCTGTGTCTTTCATAGGCTTTGGTTTGTCTGAACACTCTATCCGTTCCATGCAGATAATCCAGCACTCCCAGGACTCCGTAGCACTGGTTGAACCTGGAAACCAAACAGATTAAACATCACTAGAAGTTACTGAGGTTGCGTTGCCCTTCCTATTTCCATCTCCTTTCAGAGCCCTGATAAGCCACCCGTGTGACTTCTACCACTGCACCAGCCTCCCTCACAGCCCTAGCAAAGCCTGGGTGAAACTTCTCCTGCAACTTCCCTCTCTGGTGCCATCGTTAACCAGAAATGGTGGCACTGAACAACAGCCACCTCTCTCCTGGGCAGCTCAGAGCTGTGGAAGCAGCTGGCCAGCCAAGCTGTTGTGCCTACATGATCCCGAGACCTGGCTGTCCTGGGCCACGGAGCTGCCATGCTTCCAGTACTGGGATGCCAGCACAGCCGTTGCGCCCAGAGAGCGTCTCAGCTCTGCAGTGATCCATGTCCTGACATGAGTCGAGCTTTGGAGGAAATGCGTGGTAAGGAGAACTGGCACGGTGGTTTGGGTGTTGCCCAGCATTTGCGTGTTGATAGAACTGCCGCATCAGCTGTTTCTGCAGGAGGGGCAAACTGTTTGAGGGAGTATGTCTGTGAATTTAGTGCACACCTGGGAGATGGGAATACTTCTTCCACTACTGTGTACATATCCCTGAACAACCTGCTGAAACTCTGCTCTCTCCAGTGTAGGAGGAGGCTGGGAATCTCTGCCAGGAAGGGTTAATTGCCATTGTTTGGGCAAGGTGTTATCTGATCAAGTATCTCCCATGGTATGGGAGAGGGACAGACAGACAGGCTTCCTGCAAATTTATTTCAGCTGTGTGATTTGCCCTTGCTCTGTCTTTATTCCGGATCACATGCAGCATCTGCTAAACTTCTAGGAAGAGCTTTGCAGAGAACGGTCTCTGACCCTGTGCTGGGGAAAGTCCAGGTGATACCTGCTGCTTCAGACACTCTGTGCTTTCTTTCCTCTCATGTAATCTCAGGAAACCTGAAACCCCCAGCCTCAGCTGGGGTGTTTGTGCTTTGGAGAAAGTTTCCGAAAGTCAGCTGATGGAGGGGAGTAGATGTGGGTGAGGTGGCTGGCAGTTGTGTGGGCAGTGGGCTGGAGTCCTCTGAAATCCCGATCTCTGTTGAACCGCTTTAAGAACTGAGAGCGTTCAGCCTGCTGTGGGGTGAACTGGATAGGCTTCTCTACGTGTATGCCAGTTACGCAAACCCGCTTGACCCTCAGAGAGGAGCTTTGCCCATCAGCAGTGCCAGGGCACAGGCAGGAGGGGAAGGGGAAGCTGAGCAGTGCCCAGACGTACTTGAGGTGGTGGAAGTCGTGGAACTCAGGCGACGGTAGGAAGGGCAGGTGGTAGCCGCAGTGCGAAATGCTTGTTGTTATGAGAGCAAGGGAGAACCACGCTGCGATTGAAACAATATGAGATCCCATGATCATGGGGCCAGTCATGACAGGCAGTGTGTTGGAGAGCTAGAAATGAGAAGCAAACTCTTATTAATGGGTCCACAACAAGCAGCCCCTCCTCTAGGAGCTGAATTGTTTCACCTAGGTGATATATCACATTAGTTTTGTGCAAACATCATAAAGAGAAGATTCTTCTGTAAGCACCTTACTAAAATTACATAGGCATCAAAGAAATAATTTACTCTGAGCTAACTGTGTTTTACTCACTGCAAAACATAGTCCTCCCTAAGCTTGTAGCAGAAGTTAGCTGTGAGATCAAACTGGGGGTGTGAGGGCAGCATGGTTCCAGTAAATCACCCTGGAGTCGGAGGTCTGAATTTCAGCTTCACCTTGGAATAATGCTGAAGCTGCTTTTGGGAAACCTAGCTGTCAAAGGGCACTGGCCTGGGGACGTGTGCAGTCAAAGGTAGCCGTGTGATGATCATCCCGGCTGCGTCACTTCACTGTGTCCTACCAGTGGCACAAAAGCCTGCCGCTGCCCAGACCACGCTAGCCGCAGCTGGACTCCTGAATATAAAAAGTCATTCTGCTCTCAAAGACTATAAATTATGGAGACTCACAGAGCTGGTGCTGCAGCCCAGGACTGTTGTTAACAGGAGAAGTGGAGTCTTCTGAAGGTGGGATGTGTTTGCATGGGAAATCTCAGCTGGAGCAGCGCTGGGAGACACTCCGGCAAACACCGATCCCAGCCACCAGCATGAAAATCTTGACGGAATTCTGAGTCCGTGCAGTAATCCAGACTAAGTGTCACATCTCATGCTGGAAGCACTGTCTGTGCTCCCAGCTCTCTCTGTACTCAAGGAAGCACCATTCAGTCATTTCCTTATCTGTTGGAGGCTCTTAAAGCTCATGGAATCCAGTATAAACAGGTACTGCAACCCTTCTACAGCTAGGCTTCTTGACGATGTGACTTAGCTGCCTAAGAAAGAAGAGTCTAAGGGCACATTTGCTTTTCTTCTCTTGACACTTCTCCTCATCCCATGGAAATCATGCTCCATGCAGGAACTGGAGCGTGACCAGGGGAGAATCCACTTACTATATGTTCTACCGGGTGAGCATAAATGGAGACCACGCCAATGGGGGCTGTCCATTCGTGGTGCTTCTTGTGAATGTGCTTATACAGGAGTGGGAGGTGAACAAGCCTAAGCAGAGAAAACAGAGAAATGTAGGTTTTGAGCTCTGTAAGAAGGGAATGCAGAGTAACCTAACAGAATTTCTGATGGGGACTCGCTCATGCCTCTTCTTTAAAATAAAGATTTTAGAGCAGCTGGGAATAAGAGTGTAGGGCTCCTGGCTTCCCCCACTCTCTTTAACACAGAGCCCTCGCTTAATGTATGTGTCCACTGACTGATGTTAAACTTAAGTCCAGATAATTCCCATAAATCAAAGTCCCTGAATGACTGATTTTCTCAAATCTTGGAGCACTTTGGAGGGGAAGACTCACTTTATATTTTCACTGTCTTGACTTTACCTACTGGCAACTATTAGAGGCAGAATTTTAGGTTCTGCGGGCCTTTAAGAAATTAGTCTTTATGGAGTTTTTTTTGTCTGCGTTTGCCCAAAAGGGAAACCTACATAGTTCTGAGAATGCTGCGCTTGCTTCTGCGCAGCCTTGCAGGCTTTTTTCTTCCTTGCTTTAGGTTTTTCCTTTAATGTTGGTGTCAGTGCCTAGACAGCCTGCAGTGTCAGCAGCCAGGCCCTGTTTTGTAGGTGCCACGCAAGTGAACAGGAGATCGGTCACTGACATCGTGAGCTTTTTTCTTTCAGGGTAGTCAGTCTTGTTCTCCTCTTTTTGAAGAATGTTGGGTCACAGCTTTTGTGTGAAGCTAGCTGCTTTGGTTGTTTTCTTAGCCTCTGAGCTGCTCCACCTTTGTAATTTTACCCATTTTTCCTTACTAAAGTAACTACCAGCATTGCAGCACCCAAGCCTCACATTGTAAGTGTGGATTCCAGGACCTGTAAGTCTTCCCATATAAATACAAGATTGGTGGAGGTTGGGAGACTAAGACTATTGCTGTTGCAGGAGATGGGGGGCATGGGGGAAAACCACAGTCCTGTTCCTGTACTCACCTGTGTGTATAATAAAAGAGAATTTCCTCTATTAAGGTGAAGATGCTTAGCTCCACAAGAAACCAGTGGAAGGTGGGTAATTCCTTGCTGAAGGTGTTGCCCCACCATTTCATGACGTAGAACATAGGCACAAGCATGGGCAAGGAGATAAAGAACTGATTAAACAGCGCTATGTAGATGGCTTGGCGCAATTTCTTTGTGTCCACCTGCAAAAGAGAAATGAGGACTTGAGGCTAAATCAGAATCAACGTGGCTTTGAGTTGGGAGGATAAAGAGCTTTAAGATTTCTTGGCTGTTTCTGTTTTGGGATCAACTTTTTAACAAGCAGTCAAAACAGATCTGATCAGTAGCCTAATTCCAAGAACTGCCTTCCTCTCTGCAGCTGATATACAAGACTCGGCTTGATTCTCCTTGAATCCTATCCGGTTGCAAGAGAAAAGCATTCCAGGTCCTTCTCCCTGCTCCTAGCCTATGGCTCTGCAGGAAATGTTTAGCCAGCAGAAGAGGCAGAGTCAGAAATACTTACAGGATCATTCTTGCCCAGCTGAATGCGATAGCGGGTAATGAAGGTTGGCTTTCCTGTTACATCAGCCACTATAAAGATTCCGTTGAAGCACCAGAAAGCAAGGCCAGGCACCAATGCAGCCCCTGTGGCGTGAGGAAAGGGCAGAGATGTGTGAATAAATTGAGAGCTACAGCTAAATTGGAAACAAAATACAGTGGGGTAGTATCTAGAGGACCCCGATGTGCCAGGTGCATACCCCTTGCTCTGAGATGCTTTAAAATGGAATATGGGTGAGTTCTCATATCCAGGTAAGACCTAGGGAATGGGGAGGAGGTTAGAGAAGACAAGTTTCTTATAGGTTGCAACTTGCCACAGCTGAGGTTAAGACAGGGCTGTTCTGGGAGGCTGGGTGATCTCTGTCATGGGTTGTTTTTAAATACAAATAGGATAAGGTTAAGTTGATCCCTGTGAGCCTGCAAGGTCCCTACCAGGCCTGTTCACCAGCTGTTAATCACAGACAGAGCAGAGTTTCATAGATGCTACAGCAAGAGTAAAATTAACTAATCTTACTTTAATTTTCAGTAATTAGTTCTACAGAGTCATTCAGTTCTCACAGGAGGAAAGAGTGTGTTTTCACAGGGAAGCCATTTCAGCAGCAGCAAAAAGATCAAATTTTTAATCTGTACAGGGGGTCTAAGGATGAACCAGTCCAAAGGTGGCACAGTCGCACTACATCACCTGTGGCTGGCTTTGAAGCCTACACGTGCTTTTTCAGTGGGAGGATTAATGAGTTTAGGGAGGCATGTCCATGTCCCCCTTTCAGATGTAATACATAGGCGGTTCCTCCTACAGCAGAGAGTTGTTTAAACTTACCAAGGAGGAAGATTGTCCACTCCTTTCCCTCAAACAGGTAGTAGAACTGTAGCCATGTGGTTTGCCAGAAATGGCCTAAGATGTCCCAGATGCTCTGCACATACCTGTGGGAATAAGTGTTCTTGGTTGCCCATCTTTTCATCACCCAGTTTTTCCCCTCCTCAAGCCCCTTTGTTCAAACAGTCTTACCAAGAAACAGTGTTCGCTAAGGCAGTGAATATGAGCAGGCCTGTACCAAGGACGCGGGCAGTGATTTTCATGGCATCCCAAAGCTTCTCTTCCTGTGAGCAAGCAACAGGAGTAAGCACGTGCTGCTGTGTCCTACGCTAGCATTTTTTGTATTTGAAATGCAAGAGGTAAAGGCAGTCCTATGATGGCCCGTTTTATTTCACAAACTCTCTAAGGAACATAACAGCTTTGTTATTATGTGATACTGTGTGTAATTGAGGGGTGGGAGTACACACACATCCATCTGCCATGCTTACAGAGACCTGAAGTGTCACTGACACAGAATTTCCCTGGAATAACCAAAGGAGAGAAAGGACCACTGATTTTTCTCTCTTTGTTTTCATTTGGCATGTTTTTTGGTACCTGGAGGACTATAATATAAGGAGCTTCTGGATAACTCAGAGCAGTAGGAAAGGAAGACCTGGGGGTAAGGAATGGTGCTCCATCACAACACCTCTCTCCCTCAGTATTTTCTCCCTCCCAGTTCGCAGTATGCTTTCTCCCCGCAGCAGTCAAGAGCTGTTGTGCTCAGATGACCTGATTAACAGCTCCAGTTAATCCAGAACCACTCCTCTCAACTTTCCTCTTTGCTTTGAAGACTGATTCTGAAGACAGGCTCACGTGCCCAGAAGCTTGCCTTTTTTTTTTTCCTCAGGTATAACAGAGGTTTAATACAGGATATTACCTCTGCTGTGCCTTTAGGCCATTGCAGGTACAACTCAGTTCTACTACGGAGAGTACAACTTGTCTAGTAGGTACCACATGCCATCTGTATAGAACAGCTGCACAGTAACAAGGAGCTAAAATACTCAACTTCTCAAAAGTATAAAGTTCTCTAAATCCCTGCTCTCAGTCACAGAGAAAAAACATTCCTGTGTACAGCGTAAGGGCAGCTGTGATGTTAGCGTGACTCTTGTCATATTAAGGATTTCAACTACACAAAGCAACTGCAAGAGAGGCAGAAAATCACCAGTGAGACCTTTTGATTCCAGGAATAAGTATATTCAAAAAGCAGTATTCAATATATTTGAGCACTTAAATATTCAAAAACAAATTGTTTAGCAAATATATGACAAATGTATAATTAACTGTCTGTCTTTTAGAGTAGCCCAGGTTGGAACTGGTTCTGGAGTTCAGCAACCTTAGTTCGGGTTTTCTTGGGTGAATATGCATTACATTTATCTGCAGGATAAATGTGTTTTAAAAAAAATCAACGTAATTCTAAAGTAATATAGTGTAATAACCAGCTAGTGTCTCTTTCATTACTCTGTCCTTCCTGTTTTTTAACTGTGGTGTTGTGCTGCACAAACAGACTGGAGTAAAAATAACATGATTCATAGTTGCTGTCCTGCTTGTCTCCCGTCAGAGAGGACAAACAAGAGAGACAGCTCACTAATAAATGTTGAATGCAGCTGTGTTTAGGGTAATGCAATATGGAGGAATCCTCTCTACACGGCTTTCAGTGCTAAGAGATTCTTTAAGGTTCTGTAACAGCTACGGAACACGAAACATCGCCCAAGACTTGTCAGCAATATTTATCTGTCCCAGGGCAGAACTTTGCTCATTAGCACTGAGACTTTCCTCATTAAAACAAACCACCATTTCCTCTTATCATTTTTGTTTTTTTTAAATCAAGTTAGCAACTGAGGAGAAAGTAATTTAAAGGACCTGATGTTTGTGAACCCCTATAGGTTTATATTAGAAGCAAAGGCAGTCAGTTGCCAGCATTATCACCGGGTGTACTGAACTACAAACGCAAGGCTGGCAAAAATCATCTATTCCAGCTTCAGATAGTGTGTGCTGGATTCTGAAGATTTGCGCTCTCTTAGCAGTTTCACACTTGCAATCGCATCCATGTTATGCCTTATGTATGCTGACATGAGGTAAGAATTTCTTAATCTTTAGACCCTGGAAGACCATCTACATATTCTTTAGAAAAAAGGCTAAAAAGGCTATAAAAAGCTTAGAGCTTTTTAACAGAATCGTATCCTATAAAACCTTCTTTCTCCTGGGATGAAGAAAGAACGTACCAAAGAAAAACTCTGATGCCTTACAAGTGTCAGAATTTTTAGTTAGACCAAAGAGTATTTCGGAGTCTTCAGCATCTTCCAACTGAAGAACTCAGAGTTTCAAAAACTAGTAACTCCTAATACTCATCAGACAGCGTGTATGTCCTGCTTTGAGATAGGACAGAGTAACTAAAGCTCAGT
The DNA here is from genome assembly GCA_008921705.1 of Burhinus oedicnemus. NCBI lineage: Eukaryota > Metazoa > Chordata > Aves > Charadriiformes > Burhinidae > Burhinus > Burhinus oedicnemus. Next base: position 13,637 of record VFFE01006198.1, read on the forward strand.
CCTTAAGCTATTTTAAAAGCCCTTTGGCTAGAAACTGTCTTGTTTTGAGGCCGTGTTTTTATTGCACGTGATGAAGTGATTACGTGAATGAATCCCACACAGTGTAATTACGTGAGCTGTAGAAGCAAAGAAGTTTACATAGGAAAAAAAAAACAACCTTGTTCATCAAGTTCAAGTGCTTACACCCTGTTTCTCTTCATGCCAACAGCTCCAGCACAGTAGTTTCCAAACTCTGATCCATGGATCGCTTGAGATCTTGCCCTTAAAGGGCTTGTACAAGTTGGCAAATTCCTTAGGTGCAGAACAGGGCTGCTGCCTGCGAGGTAAAAAGACTGGGGCGCATCAGCTGGGAAACGTATTGTTTAGCAGGACCACTCTGAGAACTGGGCCCAGTTAGGTGGCACAGCTTGTGGTTGCAGGGGAGGGTTGTGGTCTCGTGCCACGCAAGCAAAGGTAGCAGGCCCTTCCCCACTTGGTGCTGTAGCTGCAGTCCACTGGCAGGGAAAAAGTACTGGGAAAATGCTGAGGTGAGCTCCTAGTTGTGCCGAAGTGATCAGAGCGTGGAGGTTTCTGTCACTTCTCTTAGAAGATGATTCAACACATCCAGCCTTCCAAAGCACCTGTGTAACACTTCCTTCAAAAGATGACCTTGAGCCTTTACCTGCTTCTGCTGCTCAGCCATGGTGGAATATCCAGAGTCTCTTTTCATCTGAAATAAGAGGTGATCTAAGTAAGTGAACCTTGTACAGCTGGAGAGTGGAAGAACACACTGCTGACAACAGCAAATCCTCTCAACTTCGAGCTCAGTTGCAAAACTGTAAAATATTTACTCTCTGTGCTCTGTCCTGTCCTGCTCCCTCCTCCATATTGGTCACGGAGCAAAGCTGAACTCTTGAGAAGAAAAATGCCCCTATTTCCTGACAAGTTAGTGTTGTCCCAGAAGACCAACAGGGATGCAAGGGTAACAAAGAAAAATGGGATAACAGCCAAAACCAAAGCTTTTGATTGTGGAACTGGTGTGTTGTGGCACAGTTGCCTCCCTTGATCTGGCCCATTGCGCTCAGTCGGAACTCCAGCCCTTCGCAGACTGCAAGCAAATGATACTATGGGACATGGGCTCTTCCGTAACGATGACATGCTGTTAAACTAACAAGAACAAAACCAAAAATCTGACTACAACAATGTGAGTTTGTGCCACGAAGAATTAACACGGTAGAGCCCCAACGCAGCCTTCACTCATGTGGCAGAGGAACTGTGAGTTACAGCATAAGAACGTGGTAAGTGAGAAAATCATCTTTGCTTCAAGTCCCACTATGGTCAATTTGAAGGTTTAAAGTCCTAACTGGACAGGTGGCCAGCTTGTAATAAATCTCCCTGCATTTGGCTCTGGCTTGACCATTCGTTGCTGGTTTTGTTTTTTTTTTACAACAACAACAACAAAAAATCGAACCCAAGGTTTAAGTAGCTGCTGAGGCTTCACTGCTGTCCATGGCCATCGAAAAATCTCTGTATTTTAGGATGTGCTGTGGCTGCCCTAGGGATTATTGTGCAGCTGTTCTTATATTGCTGCCTTCTTACCATAAATTATAATTCGCAAAAGCTAACAAAACATTCCTTAAGTCTTTCTTGGTTTCACCCGATCTTTAAGAACAAACATGAATTCTAATAATATGAAGGCCAGATTACTGAGGATTGCAGAATTTAATCCATTTTGCTTTTCATGCTCAGAAGAATATTCAAGCACAGGCAAACTATGTTACCTAAGGTAACAAAGAAAAGTACAAAGAGCATAGAAAGGCACCTGTCTAAGGTACAAAGAAAAACAGTTGGAAAATTATTCATTATAAAGATGATATTCTATTACCTTTATGATGCTAGCAAGCTTCTTGGGAGTACTCCTCTTGGAGCGTTTCAGAAAGGAGGAATACACTGCCAAAAAGAAGTCCCCATATTAGCCACGAGATTACACTTTAGCTGTGAAATGATAGCTTTCTGGGTACGTTCTTACAAATGCAACTCTGTTTATTTACAAGTGTTTCCCACTCTGTTTCCCTACATTACGTGTTAGTATGCAGGTCAAAGGGCAGGAGACAGAAAAATTGGACACCTTCTTCCTGCTTGGGTTCGTGCTTACTCATGGACAGAAAAGGATGAGGCCAGCCCACCAAACTACATAATTTAGTGGAAGAAACTGATCTTAAATTGTTCTGAGAAGAAGAAGGAAAAAAAAAAATCAGGCAAAAAGTGATTTGAAACTTGAAACCATGAGCCCAAACTCCCAACCCCCAATTTCGACATTAGGGCTGTATATAGTCCTATGGGAAATGCTAACTTGGTGTAGCAGCCTTAAAAAAAAAAAAAAAAAAGTTAACTTTCTCTCCCTTGGCCAAAAAAAGTAGTGTGAGAAATGTCCTAAAGTGCTATTGCTTAAAATTGGAATGTTTTAAGGAATTCAATGTCTTAGAACTTCTCATCTTTCCCCAGATCTAGAGCTCCACACTATTAGACTCTGTGAGCTACTATATTCTCTGATATATCAAGTTTGCCTACCGTGACCTTATTGAAAAAACATAGTAGCAATCACAAATAACCTGCGAGCCTGAATGGAACTGCATAAATAACTTGCCACAGGACAAATTGATCTTATCTTCATTTCCAAAAGACCTTCTGATCACAGTGATGCATTTTACATTACGTAACATGCACTATACGTCTACCTTGTCACACAGGTCCTCGCAGTGCAGGTGTGCCCACTGTTTCCAAGAAAACACTACTAGTACTTGAAATACATCAAGCCTGAATAATCCATTCCTTCTTGAGGCTTTGCTCCATTACAGCTTTCTTAGCAGGTTGTTCGGAGCCTCAAAGAGGAGTTTTGAGTATCTGCATGGAGGGAGGTTCCACAGCTTCTCTGGGAAATCTGCTCCATTATTTAACTACCTTCACCAGTATCCAATCAGAATTTCCCTTGTTCCAACTCATATCCCTTGCTCTTTTGCTGTTGTCCTGGTTTGAGCAACGCAGGGCTAATTTCTCTTCTAATGCTTGGGAAAACTGTACTTTTAGAAGATTCTGGTGTCTGAATTTGTGAAAATATTTACTTTATAGCCAGCTATGGTGTGTGGGTTTCAAAATCTCAGTGTTTTTGAGCTCACCAGGTCCAGGGATAAGGAGGAGCGAGACCCGGGCACTTGACCCAAGCTGGCCAACAGGATTATTTCATACCATGAACGGCACATTCAATATAAATTAGAAAATTTGCTGCGAAGCTCTCTTCCCCCTTGATGGCTGCAATCCAGAGAACTCCTTGCCCCAGTGCCGGACCCCTGAGCCCTTCCCTTCCTCCCAAAGCCAGAGCACTCGCAGTGTCCAACATTTATTGTCCACTGCTGGGAGTGCGCAGTTTCCTACTGATAGAATCGACTGAGTATTATGCTTGTGTATTTTACATTGCTATTGGGATCACTATTGGTTCTTTAGTGTTATTAATGTTAATTATCTAGTCTTATTCTATTAAATGTTTATATTTCAACCCCCAGGTTTCCTTGTTTTTCCCCCGATTCCCCTTCCTGTGTGGAGAGGGGTCATTGAGTGATAGAATAATTGTCTAAACAATAAATTGTTGTGGGTTTCTCAAGCTGTAGCAGCTGTGCACCTCCCTGTCTTCTCTACAACCACTCAGTAGGAAGCTGAAAACAGCAATATGAAATTATTCTGCTGGGACAGTACAGTAAATAGTGTTGGCCACAGTTTTCTGTGGTTAGAGAGATTATTCTACTCTGATGACCTTGTAGTAGACAACATTAGATCTTAGAGAGGCAGACATAAAAGGGGTATTTTGGGTACTACTAGCTGCTTGCTGAAAGGTTGATGCTCCAGAATGGTTCCTCCATACCGCAGTGCTGGGTCAAAGCCTGCTGCATCTTTGCATGTGAAGAGCTAGAGAGCAGAGCACAGTGGAAAATGTGACTCCGCCTTCAAAGTTTTTAGGAGGAGAAAGAGCCAGTGCTTGATCGAGTCTCATATTCTGCGAGTTTAGGAAAGAGTTAAAATTATAATCACATTTCTAGCAGTACTCCTTTTAAAATAATCCAATTATGATAGAAGTCTTGCTTGGGCAAAGAATTCCAGTTCAAAACAGTACTGCGATGTCTGCTTACCCTCCCTCTCCCCAAAATCTCAGTACGCTACCTTTATTGTCACATTTACAGGATAAAATTTTACATTATTTACATTGAAGCAAGATAAATTTTGATGGATTATGTTTTTCCCCAACATCTTATTACCTACTCTTTTTTGTTGGATAATATCTTTTCTGATTCAGAATACACCAAATACATTTAAAAAGCATTCGTGTAACCATGGCTGTTTCAGCAAACAAAAAAGCCATTCAGCTGCTTGGCACTGATCTCCCGTTGGCATGTTAACCAGCCCCGAATCACCCCGTGAAGATCTCAGCTGCCTGCAGCTATTTCCAAATATTAGCTAGAAATGGTGCTGTTTAAAAGAATGAATGTTCCTTTTCGATTATTTCAAAGTAGTTAACACAAAATTTGATACAAACCAAAATCTCAGCCCTAAAATAGAAGTAATTGTTTTTCCAAGCAGTCTCTTGACATTAAAGGGGAAACATACACTAGTCAATAAAGAATTCTAATACTTTTTTTTATTATTATTATTTCCATGTACTTCATCGTTTGTCCAACAACTGTTCAGTAAGTCACAGATCTATTTTCACTGAATTTTCTACTTCAGGTATCAGAAAAAGCTACTTTGTCTAAGTCATGTTTTAAAACGCTCAACATAATCTGAAAAGGCAAGACCTACCTTATTTTTTACATTTGTTTTAAAATTTACATTATTATGTCCCATCTCTGCTGTTCCCTTACATTTCCGTTGGGCAGACAGTCCCAAGCTGAGGCTGCACAAGTGCCCGCTTCTCCTTCTATTGTACCCAGGATCCTATTGGATTGTATCCTTCTTCCGACACCAGCCAGGCAGTCCTGCTGCTGGCAGGCGCGGCGGAGTAGCAGGGTCTGTCTGCTGTGATGGACTGGCTGGCTGCCTACCACAGTTTCTTGGTATTCCTTTTTCCCTCCTGCTTGAATCTTTCGTGGTAGACCTTACTTCACTGGAATCGACCTCTATAGTGCACAGTGGAAAACAACCATGCCCGAGAGAAAAAAAGGCTACGACTACCCATGAAAGTAGGGAAAGGAAAACGTAAGGACAACTTACCTGGTCACCTGAAAAGTTGCATATCAGCCACACTATGTGGACAGACACAGGACTAGACTTCGTGTTTGGTGGATGTCCTGCTGTGCCAAGCACTGCACAGATCTCAAGGCAACCACAGTTCCTAGAAAAGCTTACAATCGTACTTTAAACAGACACATGATAGTGACTTTTTAATAACTTCCGCACAGTTTCTATCATATCTTTTCAAGGTACGACACCCCTGAACTCTGGCTGCCCATCCTTTGCTCACCTCCTGCTGATGGTAGCCTAGGAGAGGTCCTTTGTGTCTATTCAGAGCCCAGAGTCCAACTCCTCACCTTTCACTACTGCTGTGGAAACTTTATGAGGGTTTAGGCAAAGGCGGCGGGGGTGTGTTTCCAAGCAGGAGCTGGCTGTCCCCTCCCAGAGAAGTCATGTGAAGCCAGTGTGTGTCACTGTTAGTACTGGCAGTGTTCCCTGTGCATATGCGCACGCTGTCACTCAGTTAAGCATTTGGAATACATCTCTGCAGGTAAGAGTTTTTCATCAAGAGTTAATGGCTGTATCTGAGAATCAAAAAGCCACCTACACCTTAAAGATGAGTGGTTTTTATAATGCGTTAACTCTTTTTTTCCGGCACAAAATAGCTAGTGCCAGTGCAACTGCATGGGTCAAAGGTGTGTTTGTTAAAAGCAGTAAGGGTTACTGTGGAATTTGGAAAAAAACCCAGCTGTCCAGTTTTCACTGTGTTGTACTAAATCTGTAAGTTACACCAACACTGTTGCTACATAGCATCCTCAACCAGTTACAGGTAAGGACAAGATGCAAATAGGTTAGCATGTGCTTGGGCCCAGTTGTCTTTAAATATGATGTTTACAGTCTGTAATTATGGTATTGCAGAGGGCAAGATGTAATTTGCAGTAGCATTGGTCTTTATTATGTAAATGTGGCCCCAATCTATGTTACTTACCTAATGTATGGTGCCCTATTATGAATTAAGCTCTGAGAATTGAGGGTGTTACTCGCCATAACTTTCCAGATTTATTTTTCCACACAAGGAAAAACAAGGAATATCACCTCTGTCTTGTATGGCTATTCACAGGTGAAGCAACACACGCTCTTGTTTGGTAAGCAACATCTCAAACGAGCAGCAGCTAGAGCTGCAGAGAGATCGGCAAGCATGAATAATGGTGGTGCCTCACTGTCTGTGCTTGGTTTCTTGTACCTACCACTACAGGTGTATTTTTATCAATTAACTTTTTTTCTCGAAGGAGAGTATTCCCAGAACTCGCCTCCCAGCCTCACGATGTTTGTCCTATTAGTGCGGTAAACACTCACTGTTGCTTCATTTCAGATTTCAGACTGTGTTTTACTGTTTTCATTGACACTTTCTCTTGACTAATCCTAGCTATTCCCTAGTGGGGAAAGAGTTTGTAATTCTTAGCTGTTGCTACTAATTGTTATTTATCGTACACAGCAGACTCAAGGGGGAGGAATGCAATTCGTTCAAACTATTTACACATGTGCAGAGGAGGAAGTGGAAATTGTCATTTCAAGAGAGGAGTGCCATACGAGTGTTATCCTGAGCTGATCTTTATTTGGACTTGTGCTTGCACTACGAAGACTGTTCTTCCAATAGCCAAAAGTGGGTGATAAGCCCGTGAATTTCACAGACCTCAGTGTTTCTTTTTAACTGCTGTTCAATGCCAACAGAGGTTACTTCTGAAATATTCATACCCGACAGGAACAGACAGCTCAGCATACTAGTCATAAGTACATAAATGTAATTTATCTTCTGCTGCAAGTCTGTGTCCAGCACAGGTTGGCAGCAATCTGAAAGCTGCTTCTGTCTGTTGGCTGGCCTGTGCCCTGCACTGGCGTCTTCACCACAAACCCTCCAACGTTAGTGCAATCTTTGTTGAGGTATGCAAGCAGTCCAGTTTCTTCTCAGCGGAAAGGCTTTCTGATAGACGTTCATAAATTCTCTTTGTTCACTCTCCACAGTTTTCGTAATAGTCACTGTTTGTTTTGCTATTTGAAGAAAACATTAGAAGGAGAAAAACTATGAATTATCTTTCAGGATTGTACAAACCCACACTGATAGTTCCCCTAACGTTGAAGAGGAATCTGAACTTAGCACACCTCACCCAATCATTAATTCCTGGCATTCTGAACTGTATTTCTAACCATCTGCCAGGGGACACCTGCGCCACCACCTAGTACTGCAACAGTACGCTTTGGAAACATCTGTGGAGCAATGGAAGGGTTAGGAAAAGGTAAATGATGGCCTTGCCGTTACAGTTCAAAGGTGTTCAGCAATAGTTGCATCTTCGAACTCTCCACTCATCTTTTAAGATTTCCGCAAGGAAGTTTTCTACCATTTGTGATGCTGTTACTAAGCTCTAAAGGAAATGCACAACTGTTTAAACAGGGCACGATCCAGGACGTGCAGTTCAAGCTGACTGATGTGAAAATGCTGAGCTAAAGCCCTTCCTTACACCTCATGATGTGGTAGGTCTCCGCACACCAACTGTTTTGTTACTGTGGCCTTAATGCTGTAGAGGGTGTGAGGACTCTTCAAGAACCTGCTTTGGAGTGCTGGACCTGGAAGCAAGTTTGGTAATATCCAAATACAAGAACTATGGGACTTTTTTAAAGAGTAGTGGTGCCTTTTCCAGCTATTCTTCATCGTTATTAGCCATGATGAAAACTAGCCTTGATTGAAAAAACGAATTCTGGTCTCCTTGAGCAAAATACGTTTCCAGCTCTCACCACCAGTGCTTGTAAACATCCTTGAATAGCTTTTTTAAAACTACCTGCAAACTGTTAAACATTACAAGTATAATTTATCACAAGTGATTATTTCCTGCAGTATTTTTTATTAAAGTGGCAAAGCACACATATTTTTGGTGTCCTGAGAAGATTCATCCTCCCTTTTTCCCTGGATTCAAGATATATTCAAGCGTTGGGTTTATGAGCAAGAAAAATACGTATTTTACTCTGAACTCTTTAGGAAAAAAAAAATATTCTAACCTTTTATTTATAGAGTGCTGTAACCCAACCTGCTATATTTACCAGGTAACAACATAATGTTTTCTTGCACAAAATCCCAAACTCAAGCGACCATGGCAAGAAAGGTGATTACTTTCTGCCAATCTAGCATATTGCATAATATATAAATTACGCAATACAAGAGACTGCAGAGCTGAGAAGGCAAAATGGTAACTATCTATCGTCTATGAAGATAAACTTTGAATCAAAATAGCGTTCAGTAACGGGATGTCATAAGAATGCTGACATCACCAAGGTCACTTGATAGAGAGCAGTACACGAAAAAACCTCCTTTTCTAAAAGTTAGGTTTCTGTTGAGGTATGAACATTAAACCGTAGATGCTGAACAATGTCTGAAGTGTAAAAGATACCAAGATTTGTTTTTCCAGATATTTTAATCAAAACGGTAGGCAAGTAGCTGAGACTCAGTGCGAGGAAAGACTCCCAAATGGTGGGCAGGTAACAATTCTGCAGCAGTACCAGAACTGCAGTATTTTATAACAGATGCGACCCTGTCCAGAAGGCTGGCAGTCTAAAAGAAATTAAATACTATCTAAGCTTAATTATTAGTAGACAAGTTTCCAAATAAATTGTGTATCTGCTGTCAGCATCAGCCAAAAAAGCAAGCGTTGGCAGCTACGTTACACAAGAAGATACATCACACTGCTTTACCGGATACAAACTTCTGTTGCTAATGTAATTTAAATAGCATTTCTGGAAAAGGAGAGGCCAGTGTAAAAGTTTGCAGACACAGCTGGTACGTGAATGATGACTTCTAGGCTTCTGCAGGAAGAGGCAGAACCTCCTCAACTAACGAGCTTGCTACACACTACAGTGTAGGAGCAACACGTGCCGGGACACCAGCCCTTTGCCCTCACGGCCTTGACAAATATCCCCTCCTCCCGCTCCCCAACCCTGCGCGCCCGCGGCCCTGCCGCACAGGCAAGGCCCGTCAGCCCGCGGGGAGACTCGGGCCCCGCAGCAGCCCAGGCCGGAGGGAGGCCGCAGCCTACGCGTCTCTGCTGCGACCCGCTCGCCTCCCTTCCGTGAGGGAGGGGCGGCCGCTATTTCTTCTGGGGACGCTCAGCCAGGGCCTTGCACGGCCCCTGTCCCGGGGGACCCGGCTGCGGGGTTGCTGGCCGCGCCGGCATGGCGGCAGTCCACCCGGGCTGGAAGGCCGCCCGGCCTCGAGGCCCCTCAGGGAGAGGAGGGCACCTACCCCCCTTTTCCCTCGCCCCGCCGGCAGACTTCGGGCTCGCCCGCCGCGCCCAGAGCAAGGAGCCTGGGCGCGTCCATTCGCCCCACTGCGCGGAGGGGGGGGGGGAGGAGAACGAAGACACCCCCGCAGGCTTTGCGCAGGCGCGTTCCGCCTCCCCCGCCCCTTCCCTTTTCCCCTCCCTTCCGCGGGAGGGCGCGCGGCCGCGAGACAGGCGCGCGCAACAACGTCGTGTCCGTCCCGTGACCGCCCCCGCCCCCGTCCCCGCCGCCGCGCGCGCGCGCGCGCCCCGGCGGCTTTGCCATATGTCTCGCGAGAGAGCGAAGCGGTAACCCGGAAGTCCCGCCCCTCCCTGAGGCCGCATCGCGCCTGCGCGGAGGCGAACGGCCCGGCCCCAGCTTCCGGGCAGGTAGGGTGGGGGCAGGGAAGGCGATGGGGAGCGCCGGAGCAGACGAGTCGCGGGGGGACCGAGGGCTAGAGCGGCCGGGCGGCCCGCCTCCCGGAGTGCGAGCGGCGGGGCCCGGCTCGGCGGCGCGCGAGAAGGTGGGGGCGGGGCGGCCCCGGGCGCTGAGGGGACGGCGGCCCTCGCGCTCCCTCACCGAGATGGGCCGCGGCCGAGCGGCCCCGGCCTTGCGCGGGGCTGAGGGCGGCGGGAGGGGCCCCGGCCCTGAGGGCGCGGAGGCCGTTGTCGGCGGGCTGAGGGAGCGGGGACACCCCCCGCGGCGGCTGGGGCGAGTCTCCGGGTGACGGGGCGCGCGGGGCCCGGCCGTTGGTGGGAGCGCTGGAGCCCCGCGTGCAGAAACCGGGGGTCGTTTTGCCCGTGTTGTTGCGGGAAACGGTAAACAGCCGGTGATGTATCCGAGGTGTAGCGCTGCTGGGGCTGCCGTTAGCCGCAGCTGAAATTCAGTGTTTCCTGAATTACGTCAGAGAAGTTCGTGTCTATAAATGTAGTCGGGAAAGCATTGTGTTACTGTTTCTAAAAGCTGTCGCGATGTCTGAAAGGTATCAAACGTGAGGGCTCCTTGCTTGTACATCTTATGCCCGGTGTTTCAGAGCTTATGCCAGGAGAAGACAGGGAGAACGACTCTCTTAAATAACTGGGCTGTTAACTGTGCATCCGCTCTTGTATCCCGAACGGATGCTCTAGATTTTCTTCTCGTTCTTCATGTTTACAGGAAGTGATAAAAGCAAGAAAAGAATTGGTATAAACTTTAAATGGGCTATTTGAATCTGAGAATGGAAGTATGACTGACTCTGCCAGAGCATTGACTCTGACGTGTAGATCTTTCTTCATTTAAAGCATTATTTATTTATGTGTTTAATGCAGCACATCGATAAGATCACACAGCTTGCAATTCTACGCTGTCATCTGAATTCAACGTCGGCTGTCTTTACTCTGGTCCCTGCAAGATGCCAGCAGCCCTTGCAGAAAACAGCCAGGTTATCTGTGAAGTATGGGCGAACAATCTAGAAGAAGAGATGAGGAAAATTCGAGAGATTGTTCTAAGTTACAGCTACATTGCGATGGTAAATATTTTATACTTGACCCAGTTGCCTTAGGGGATTTTGAGAGGAAGGGGAATAAGTCAATTCTTGAGCAAGGAATGATTTCCTCCTGTCCCCATTCAAACTGAGCTAGAAGTTAAGTGCTGGAAAATTAGGAAGCTGTTCAGTAGAAGCTTTCCAGAATGTAATAAAAGTGGTGTTCAGTATGGATTGAGTGAAAGATGGGGAAGAGAGAGACCAGCTTAGAAACCTGAATTCATTTAATATTTACCTATTCAGCATGTGTTAGTTTATGCAACAGAAAATGAAATGAGTCAGATGTACAACTGGGTTTAAATCTTCACGTTTCCACCAGTGTATCTGTCCTTTGAATGTCTTTGAAAGTTATGGAAGATGGCATAGTGTTGTAGGAAAAAGACCTGCAAGGGATAACTAGTCAGCTGGGCTGCCTCCTTTTTAAGGGAGTCAGATGTTGATTCTTACGGAAGAAAAATATTTTGGCTGTAGGTGTGATAATGTGCTTTGTTTAAGATGACCAGAATCTCCCCCAGTTGGAAGGAATCTCTTCCTGCTCTTAAAAGTCTGTATCTGCTTGGCAGGAGCCAGTCAGTTACATAAATAACTGGTTTTAGTTATGACACTGTAAGTTATGCCAACTTTGCTTAGGAACGTTGAACTTCAAGATATGTAAAGTCCTTAATAAAAGTGTGGCATAAAAACACATGCCCCCCTAGAGTGTGTAGTAGTTCAGTGTAGAATGGAGTTGTGTAAGTGAATATGATTTTTTTGTTACCATACGTCAATGGAAAATGCTTTTATTTGATCTCATTGAAAGTGTGCTTATGACCTGTTTTAGTGGCTGTGCTGTAAGAGTGGACACAGAAACATCTTGGGCAAGGGAGAAATTTTGTCAGACACACAGCACTGGATTCTTCATGAAAGTTTTTTGCATATGCTGTAGTCAGTATAAGTTATGTGACCTAGTCTGAGAGTAAAAATAGTCTAGAAGTTTGGGTTTCAGCAAAGATAGCACACAGTCACTGGCCAAGTAAAGTGTTCTCTGTATAATAGATGATTGCTCTGCTGTTACGATCTTTTTTGATTGGCGGTAGTTATTGTAGGCATTGGCTGTTCCTCAAAAACGGTGAAGGTTATCACTATCTGGACTACCGAATGAAGATGGTCAGAGTCCTAAATTTAACTTGTATTTAAAACATAAAAGAACACTGAATAAATAAATAAAAGTCCATTTTAGTAGACTTAGGGGGAAATGAGAGAGTCCTTTGCGAGAGAGAGATGTTTAGATTATACAATAGTGCATATTGGATGACTTTATAAAATTTTTGTTTTGGAATAAAACAAAACTGCAAGAAAGGATACCTGTAATAAATGAATGAATAAATAGTTAACAAATTGTGTAGGGTTTTTTAGTGTCTGACTTGTAGCAGTTTAAAATCTGTATGAATATGGAAAAGGAGAGAAAGTAAGTGATTTTTACAGAAGAATTCACAGGATGCAGTACTGAGACCTGCAGGCATGGAACTGAATAGACTCCTAACAGTGATAATAATGACTCCTAGTAAATTAAGTGGTGAAATAAGGTTTTCCATTCTCTCCTAGGACACAGAGTTTCCTGGAGTTGTTGTAAGGCCAATTGGTGAATTCCGCAGTTCCATAGACTATCAATATCAGCTCCTTCGGTGTAACGTTGACCTTTTGAAAATTATCCAGCTGGGCCTGACTTTCACAAATGAGAAAGGAGAATATCCTTCTGGCATCAACACCTGGCAGTTTAACTTCAAATTCAACCTTACGTGAGTCTCTTGAGCTAAGGAATAATTGCCTACTTTATTCTGCTTGAATGATGCTTTCCTTTGGCAAATGCAGGTGTCTGTATGTTCATCATCAGTGGCTGGTTCTGAGCAATAAAAAAATCAGATTTTAACACAGATTACGTGGGAACCTATTTTGGCACGGCAGGACTTTGCAGTATTTCTGGAATTCAAAGCCATGCTAAAATCCTATCCTTAATACCCTTTCCCATGATAAGTAGCCTATCCCCAGTGATTGTATGTGCCTTAACCTTTTTTTCTGCAACAGTGTCATCGTCTTAAACTTTATACATTTTTATATATATATACACACATATAAAAATCCATCTCTCTCTGCTAAAAATAAATGGATGTGCTGTTTTCAGAAAAAATGAAAATACCTCTTTACTGATCCATGCTAAAATATAAACTGGTATCTAAAAAAAATGCTGGTGTAATTGTCACACCTGTTCAGGAGAATGGATCTCGTTAAATGGAGTGTGGCAGTTGTTCTTGTCAGCTCCATGCTGCAATATCCTGGGTTACAGTTGAAACAAGTTTCATTATCCCTTCCCCTGTAATTGTAAAGACAAACTCAGCGTAATTACCACTAGAGCTGCCAGGAAATAAAGAGAGGGTTTACCTGGCAAAAACACACATTTACAGGAAATCAATCAATATTTTTATGGAACTGTCATTGGAAAACATTACAAAAATTCATAGCTAGCATGTGCAGATCATACAGTTCTTGAACACAAAAGTTGCAATATTTACTTCCACAACTTTGTGAGCCTCTTCAAAGTACTGAAATCTGAGTGAGGTGGTTTTCACAGTGGAATCATTCACTTGACTCAGTTACCATATTTGGCATGAAGTTTGCTCTGTGTTGTCATGTCCTTCCCTCCACCCCCCCCGCCTTAAATGAAGCAAACTGGTATAGAAGTCAGGTTCCTGCTCAGCTCTCCACCAAGCATATCATCACTCACCCCTGTCCACCTTCCTTAGTCAAGTATTATGCGATCTTGTTTACTCCCAGAGATGACAATACGGTGGTATGTGCTGTGAAGTGAAAAAGAAAAATGTAGACAGGAATGATGCTCAGTGCTTTAGAGTTGCATGTTGTCCTACTTGGGAGACCTCCCCTTTTCTCCATGCTCTCATCTGTGGTGCTTCCATTTGCCTTGCAGAAGTGACATTTTTCAAAATGTCTTTCAGTTCCATGGAGGTGGATTCCTTGGAATTTGCACTGAATTATTAACTAATTACATTTGCAGAATAGCTTGTTATGGATGTAGGAGGCTGCAATAGTGGTATTAAAACTGATTCAGTTTGAATTTTCTAGTGAGACAAATGTGGAGCCCAGAGAGAGCCTACTGGACACTCCTACTTTTTAAACACAGTATGGGGTGAAATTTTTCTAAAATGAGCCTGACATGTTAGTACCTTAAGTGCAAAGCTGTTTTTCTTCTTCAGGGAGGACATGTACTCTCAGGATTCCATAGACCTCCTTGCCAGCTCTGGGCTGCAGTTCCAGAAGCACGAAGAAGAAGGGATCGATACCCTGCATTTTGCTGAGTTGCTTATGACATCTGGGGTCGTCCTTAGCGACAGTGTGAAATGGCTGTCCTTCCACAGGTAGGTCCGAGATGGTCACTGATGCTGTGAAGTGAGAAATCTCTTTTTGGTTGAAAAGCTGAAAGATACAAAGGCTAAGTTTAAGAAGGAAGGATACTTGGCATTTTATTTTGTACTAGCGCTTACTGTGATCTGAATTTTGTGTATGTGTTGCTTGCAAATCCTTTCACTGTCATAGTCATCTTCTATGGAAGAAGTTATTAGCAAGTTGAAATGTGATTATGTACACTTTGCAGCAGCGTTGTAAAATAAGGTTTTTGTTTCTTCTTCCTTACACTGTTGGTGGTGTTATCACCTTCCATCTTGTGTTTACATAGAGGAAGAAATCTGTGTAGTTGTCTTTCTTGCAGCATTTCAAGCAACTGGATTACTTACAAAGCCGCTGGTCCTCGATACCATCACAAGTGAAAGGACTCAAGGGAGGAGGAGGCAGTGGCAACAGATGCTTACAGGGTTTCCTGCTTTTCCGTATTGCCCATAGCTACAGAAACCTGCAGTGTTGGGAAGAAAACTATGTTCTTTCCAGCGGCTTAGCTGTTCCACAAGAGGTTAGCAGAGGCACCCAAGGAGAATTCAGAAGTCCTACATTGACATAGATGATGAGGATGAATTCTGGCTCTGATCCAGACGAGTTTTGTGAATGTCAGAAAATGTTAGGGTTTGAAAGCTACAGCATTAAAAACTACTGTGAAAATGATATGGGTTCCAACTGAGTACAGGTGTTGCCTGCTTATCTGGTTTCTGTGGTTTTGTCTTCAGTGGTTATGACTTTGGCTACATGGTGAAGCTGTTGACAGATTCCAGGTTACCAGAAGAGGAACACGAATTTTTCCATATCTTGAACCTTTTCTTCCCATCTATCTATGATGTGAAGTACTTAATGAAGAGCTGCAAAAACCTCAAGGTATGTTTATCTCCCCAGCAAGCAAGTGATGGATGGGCATCAACACTGTAAATGTATAGTAAGACAAGTGACAGAACTGCTGCATGTATCAAGGCTTAAAACTGGAACATGTATAAAAGCTAGTAGTCACACATAAGCACCTATGACTAAGTTTGTATTTAATAGATATTGCCTCCCCAGTTTTAGACTTATCAATACGTGTATTATATAGGGGATATTGCCATAACCTTCCGGTTTGTGTATCAGTAATTTTGGAGGGTAATTATAATTCAGCATGCTTATCTTCCCTATGCAAGGTGGAGTATTTCTTCTTACATGAACTATTACATGACTTGATTAACTGGTAGACACTCGGAGGGTTGAAAGTAATTTATCTACTGAATCACCGCCTTGTTTGAGGAAAGGGAGGGAAAGGTCCAGTGTTTGTAACCTATGAATGTACCCACAGTCATCTCAAGTATCTGCAGCAGGAAGGCAAGGTACCTAAATTTGAGAAGAGTATTTATGTGTTCTTGAACAGTATTTACCACTGTTTCACTAACAGCTGGTGTGCGTGTACTGTTGGAATCTGCATCGATTCATCATAGCCAGTCTTTGCCCTCATGTTTTGGAGAAGTGTGGCAATTTTGCTAAGAGATGAATCTTCCAAAATAAAATCTCTTCTCATTGCAGGGTGGCCTTCAAGAAGTGGCAGATCAGCTGGATTTGCAGCGAATTGGACGACAACACCAGGCAGGATCGGACTCTCTTCTCACAGGAATGGCATTCTTCAGAATGAAAGAGGTACTGCAATATTCTTTATGGTTCTTCTTTCTCCAGCTTGTATCAATAAATGTCATCATGCACAATGTGGATTTTGTTTTGGGTTGGTTGGTGGGTTTTTTTGTTTGTTTTGGGGGTTGTTTTTTTTTTTTTTTTGAGCCTTTTGGCCTTCACACTTCAAACTGTCAATAATAGGAGTTGTTGATACTGGCACAGACTTTTGTTTACTCCTGTTTCGCATGTTTATTGTAATTCACACACTGCATCTTAGAGGTGGCTGACTTCAAATGAGCTGTTTAATTAACATTGGGTGCTTTCTGATTTAGAGACACAATTAAACTACCTGTTTCTTCACTTTTTTTTTTTTTTAATCTGCAGTTGTTTTTTGAGGATACAATTGATGATGCAAAGTATTGTGGGCGGTTGTATGGCCTTGGCACAGGAGTGGCTCAGAAACAAAATGAAGATGTGGACTCAGCCCAGGAGAAAATGAGCATTTTGGCTATTATCAACAACATGCAGCCATGATAAGCGGTACCCCTCAGCAGAACGTGGTTACTATATTGGCAGCTGCTGTCCTCAACCATTTTCCCTAATAGTGTCTCAAACAACAGGCATCTACAGTGTACAGCCTGCAGAAGGCCTGCAGTTTTGCTGAAGAGCTGCATCTTCATTTGAAACCCAGAAGAAGAGAGTTGACTGAATTCCTAATGCCAGCATTTGTGGTTTGCCATCTTTTTAATACCAAGGGCAAAAGACAGAACCTACTGTGTATACCTCTGTTTTTTTCCTCTTTATATTGTACAGAATCTGCAAGGAAGACTTAATGGTAAATATTCAGTAGAGCTAAGGGTCTGGAAATCCAGTGAAAACGGACACAGACGTGCACACAAATTTGCAAATTGTGCTTTATAAAGCTTATTTTAAAACTTCTGCATGTTGTGAGGGTGACTGCTTCACCTCATGTTTTGCTTATTTTATCTTTGTGTAGTCTGTGGAAATTGCTCCCTTTGATCACTGCAGAGGTTTGGGAACAGATGACATTAAAAATGATCCTTGCAGCTAAAAATATTCAGAGATTTGCTTTAACAACAGTGGGAATGGATATTACTGGAGCTGATTTGATCAGCTCTCCATAGTTTCTAATTCTGTATGGTACAGGTTTGACTCATACTGAGCCTCAGCTTAGTTCTTATGGGTATTAATAAACTGTTCTGGAAATAGATTGAGAGCGCCTAAAAGTTCACCTTTGCTCAAGGACCTTTTGATAGGGGATTGGACCAATGCTCTGACTTCAGTCTTCAGCTTAACCTACAAATTTTGTTCTTCTCATTGCAACACAAGTAGTTCAGCAGATGGATAAATATTTGTTCCTTTTCTCCAGCCCCTAATTTTACTATATGCTTGACAACAAAGCAGTTCCATTTCTCTTCATTACGTATATCTGAAAAGTAGTTAGAGGATGGAAGAACAACTTGGGATTCTGACTTTTTAAAATATGAGCTGTTCTACAGTATCTTATTTTTTGTTCAACAGCTCTGTAATGACGTTTCTTAAAAAACAAACCAAAACAAAAACCCAAAAAACCAAACCAAAATAAAAACCCCAACCCACACTTAAAATTTTAAGACTTTGTCTTGCATTTTAAACAAGCTTAAACCATTATTAGGAGTTGAGGTTTAGAGCTGGTATTTAAAATGCTTGTAAATATTACTTGTTTTTAATTTTTGTAAAATAAATTTTTTAAACCAGGCCTTGTTTTGGATTTTCCGTCAAGCACTAAAATTCCCAAAGTTCAGGCTTTGGAATCTGAATTTGAGCAATATGTGCTCAAAGGGAAGATGTTCAAGTTTCTTCTTTTCTTCTTTTATTGTTTATGATGTGCTTAGTAAAATCTGCTTTTGAGCTTACTGTACAGTAGCTGAAGAAAGTTGAGCTTAAAATCTCTTCGGGGGACTTGTAGTCTCTTTCTGCTTGCAGTATTGCAGAGTATTCTTTCAGCGCAGTATAGCCACTTAACGTGACAAATCTGTCCTGTGTGAAGTTTTCCTGCTTCTTCTAGACTCTAGTGGTTCTTAAGTATAGAAGAGCTGTTTGGTTAAGCACTAGCTCCCCCTCCTGGTTTCAAGTACTTTGTACAGAATTTAGCAAGTTCGTGGCAACAGTTTACCAGGATAACACATCTACAGAAGGATCTTTTGGTATAACCCCTGGCTTTCAACTGCTGCGCTTCAAGCTGTTCTGATGCTTTACTCGGCTTGGAGCAGGAAATCTATCAAGTCTGCATTTTGGCTGGAAGAATCTGGAATAGATCTTGATCTAAAAAATCCATGCCTCCTACTTCTTTTTCTTAAACAATATACATTATTGTACTTAGCAACTTTCTAAATTCATGACTACCGCTATCCTACCATGAAGCTTTTGGCTGCATTTAAGAACTTGCTTCTAGAAATTAAGAAGATAGATGTTATAGTCACTAAGACTTT
This sequence comes from Burhinus oedicnemus, assembly GCA_008921705.1. Taxonomy (NCBI): domain Eukaryota; kingdom Metazoa; phylum Chordata; class Aves; order Charadriiformes; family Burhinidae; genus Burhinus; species Burhinus oedicnemus. The sequence goes on from VFFE01006198.1 coordinate 32,225, forward strand.
CGAGTCTTGTTCTTTTCTTAGAGAGGAGTTAGTTTTTCTATCAAGACAGGCACAGCCTTTAGGCAAGCTGTAAAACTGGTCAAAATGTTGCATGTTTAAGACTCCAGAATCTAGGATTGGTTTTAGCACTTCTAGAAGAGCAGCTTTTCTAGAGAATGTGATAGTACCTCAAATTTACCATCACTGTAGCAAAAAGCTGTTTGTTCAGCCATGATTACTGCCAAAAGCAGGGACTGTCGCTTATCTTGACCTGGAGAAATCCCTTATCTCTTGCTAATCATGATGGAATCAAATATGAAAGATGTTGCTCTCCCTTTTATGTTGTACAAGTGGCTTCACCATGCAAAACTAAGTCACAGCACACACTTGTTTTATGTACCAAGTTTGACTGATGTAGTATCTTTAACAAAAAAACAACAACCCAGGCTTATTTTTAATGCATTTACCCTTGATTGGTACTGATTTCTATACATCAAATTAAATGCCATTCCTGGTGGTAGAAGATTTTATTTAAAGGAAGGAAAAGAAACTTACAATGCTTTTAAGAACAATACTGGCTTAAGGATCAGTTTGCTTACAGAAACCATTGTTTTTCCTGAGGGCAGCTACTATGCCTCCTCTGCTGAAACACTGATAGAGCTGCTCAAAACTGTTTCTCTTACATGTAAATTCCAAGAGCTTTCACTGGCATAACTTCCAACAAATAAAAAAAAAAAAAACCTATACAAAAATCCTGTATACAGTTTGAGGCCACAAGCTACTGCTTTTAAATTTCCTAACATGATTCCTTTAGTAGTAGTAGTTGATGCCCACAAGTCAGTCCATATATAAACTTCATTTTTTTGTCGTTTTATCCAAAACAGTAGTCTTCAATAACCATGGCCATCCAAACAAGCCTTCACTTGAATAAAGAACAGCCTTGGTGTTAAGTAGCTGTAGGCAGCTCAAGGGGAGATGATTTAGTCTCAAAATGTCATGTCAAGAACCTCCTGCTAGCCTTTTTGTAAATATTAGCACTACCGTGTTTCCGAAGGAGATCCAATGCCTGTTCATGTAGTTCGGGAGGGCACTGGGATCCAGCGTGAAGGAGTACAAGGCAGCACTCCAGCACATCAGGGAACGGGAAGACCTGCAAAAAGAGGAACATGAGGTGATGTCTACTCTTTCAATTATAATTGTTCAACTACAACATATTCAGGCAGCCAGCTCTCTAAAGACACTACTTTACAGTATCTTTGGAACAGATAATCATGAGTCAGATGCATTTTTTCCTCTTCTTCCAGTGCATCAGCTCACATTTAACCAAGTTTGTATAATCACTGCGATTACCTTTAGTTATATTATAGGCTGGAGAACAGAGGGGATGAGACAGGCTAGGAAACAGTTTTCAAACACAGGATGTGTAGTTTATACAGTTCTTAATCTATAAAGGCCATTTTATACCTCAAATTCCTGATTTCACTGTTTATCAAAACTAGTTTTGCATACATAATTCTAAGTAGCAAGGGATTACTTGTGAAATGCATGGGAGAGACTCATACAGAATATTCTATTGAGTTCTCCCATGCTTTACCTATACTTTCCCACTGCACTGAGAAAGTTATGCTTGAAACAAAAATACCACCCTGATGCCATATGCCAATTCTTTCTCAAAATTGCCGCAGGACCACCAAGAAAGTCACTGTTCATTTCTGTATGAAAGGCTGCCCTTACAAAACGACTGTCTTTTTTCAGAACCACAATGCCCCTTCTGAAAACTTACCTTTAAATTGTCTGGAAATTCTGCTAGTTTCTGCTTTGCTTTTAGAAGCTGCTTCGTTAGCTCAGGGAGTGTAACTGGTGCCTTTACTTCATCTTTACTGTCAAGAAAAGAGCATGTGTCGTGATTAACTGTTTTGCTTAAATGACTGTATAGTCTGTCTCCTGTACAGGGAGCACAGGAGATAGTTGGACAAATGTTAATATGCTCTAGCTTGTTCTTGCCAAAGTCCCAAATAATTCAACAGAGACAGACCTCTTAGATCATGCTTATCTTTTTCATTATTCTCCCCTTTTCAAGCTGCCTTGTTTATCCACCGTACCAACACACTCTGTGTATCAGGAAGTTACTCAGCTGTACTAAGTTTATGCACATGGTAGTTCAGCCCCAGGGAAATGCAAGACTTTTGAGCTGTATGTTGAAGTGACCCTGGGTGACAAGCTTGAGATTATAGGCAAAACCAAGAAATTTGCTGCACAAACACACAAAAAACCCAATGCTTTTCAATCCATTCATTTGTATTCTGAAGCTTACCAATTTATCTGGTTGCTGTCCGAGCATGGTTTGTCTGATTCAGTCTCTGAACTCTGCTGCAGGTTGCTTTCCTGGGTGCTTCCATTTGTGTTTTCCTGGAGATTGTTCCTCTGCTGCTGATGCTGGCGGATCATATCTGCTAAAATCTGCTGGACTGCAGCTATATCTCTCTGGGTGTTCTGTAAAGCAGCGATCTCTTCTGAAAGAAGCACTTTGCAGCCTTTCAGTTTTGGCTGACTGTCTACCAAATCGACCGAGTTAGTTCTTGAGTCACTTTCTGTCTCACACCTACGAACTTCATTTGTATTGCAGAGATTTTCATCCATCTCAACTGCAGTTTGATCAGGAGTTTCTTCAGAGGAGGACTGACCTGAAACGTAACTCTTCTCAAGAGCTGTCTGCTCACTGGGATGCAGCACAGGATCCAAGACAGCCTTTTGCAAGACAAGGGAGTCTTTGGGTGGGTTCCACCACAGGTCATACAGCAGTCCGTAAGCCACAAAGCCCTCTAAACTTTGGCAAGCGTCCATGCTCTGAGAATTTGTGTTGTCCAGTTTGTGTCTCAGGTTATCACAGCCTGATAATGAAAAAAGGATTACAAATAGTTTATTGAGATTTCCAAAGAAAAAGACCAGATCTGGTAAGTGAATGGCTGCCCTGGAGACTCAAACCAGAGATTTACTCAGATGCTGGCACAGCGGTGCAGAAAGCAGAAAAGCAAAGGCAGACATCTTTGGCATCTTTTTAAACACAATACTCCATTCCAGCTAGCATGAGACTGCATATTCTCATCATCTACAGCAAACTTCCTTGGTCCCGAGCGGCACATCAAGATATTCACATGATCAAGAGCCGCAAAATAAATGCATTGCATACTCTGCAGAGAATGAAGGGAAGGGCTGGTTGGAGTGATTTGTAACTACGAGATGAACACAGATTTCCAGTATCCCCATCTGCCTTACAGAACAGAGTTTGCTCAGTTTCTTACATCACCACACTAGCTGACACTGCTGAGCTTCCCTCCACAGTCGGGAATTTTGATTGCCCAATGGCCCTTGCACTAGCCAAATTCCACAGTTTTCCATTATATATGGGTGTGTCCTGCTCCTTTGAACGTTATCATGCCTAGTAATATTAATGGACACACAGCTGTGATCACAAGGAAGATCCCCCTATCTGTCTGTGCCAGGAGATACACAAGAAGAGACTTACCTTCAGGAAGGACGATCCTGCAAATCTCTTGCATCAGAGTGAAATTACCAGCATCATAACTGCGGGTCACAGCTCCAAGAATACTTTTCACTGCCTCATCCCAGGTAGCAGCCTGATAGCTCAGGGCTGCAAGGGTCAGGTCATGCGAGATATGGAAAAGCACCTACAGGAAGCACCAGAGAGCACGATTAATAGTTTTACTGCAAAGTATGAATTACTCAGAGCTTATGACCATTGGGGAAGAGCCCAGAAGCACATTCCTTAAAAGCAATTTTAGCCACAATACAATTTACATAGTCTCCTTCATGCAGGAGATAGAGCACTTTTACATTACTTATAACTGTAAAAGCAACAGTTGTGCTTGCACGTGTCCTACTAAGCAGATGAGATGTGGGAGCACACCAAAGGTCAGTGACTCACTGCGGTCAGACAGAAGAGCTGCAGGAGCACCAGTCTATGAACAGACCTTCTGAGCCCCAGGACATTTTAACAACAAGCAGCCCTGCCTCTCCTAACAGTTCAACACAACCCCCTGGATCACTGTTGAGACTGCTCAGCTATGGCAATCACTCCCACCCAGCCAGCACATCTCAGTGATCTCAGTGGTCACCACTGACACCATATGTCAGTTCTTACGCTGCGCAGAAACAAATGCAGAAACAAACTGGTGGCTACTCAAGTGGTCCTTGCTGCCCATCATCTACTTCTCCCAGACTACAACCTCATCCTGCAGCAGGGTGCAAGACATCAGTCCCCTGGGAGTGGCCGGCACAACACCACAAAGTGGCTGTGTTTTACTGCATATGCCATAGTAAGGCTTAGTGTGTATACACATCTAAATCCATTTACCTGCTTTGGGTGTGCGTTGCTGGTGGAAGGAGGATGCTCAATACTGTGCAGCTGCTCCCATGCACATGTGGCTTGTTCAGTGGTGTCCATGCCCAATACATTCTGCCACACTTCTATCACCATGTCAAAAAATGAGGCCTCTCTGTTCAGCTCCCAGCTGTGATAACAGGGAGGCACAGGGCTCTTTCGGTCACAGGGATTTCTTTCACTAAGGCACTTGCAAAGCAGTTCGTTGAGGCAGAAAACCAGTCTTTGTCCCTTTAACAAGAAAAAAAAAAAAAAGAGCACTGAGCTGCTGCTAAAAGAAAAACAATCCCTCACTGACCACAGAGCATCATCATGGCTAGTAGCAGGTTGTTGGTGACAGACTGTTTCACAACTGCAGCTACCGAAGAACAATGCCAATAGACTCAGAGACTCTAAGGTCACAAGTAAACCTCAGAACAAGCTAAGCTAGCCGTCTGCTTGTCAGTCTCCACAAAAATAAATTTCTGGATTAAGCCTCCAGCAGATGGACTTACAGTTAGCTCATTTGTTCCTTTAATGTAAACAGCAAATACTTTCCTCCTCACTTCTTTCTTCTTATGATCAGTATTACATACTTAAAAAAAAATAATCCCACTTTTCTCAACTACCTCTCATATAACTAACAAGCATAGAGCACATGTACCTCCCCACCCTGGGCCCTTTGCCTCTGCAAAGGCACGTGCTTTTTCACAGGGTCATTGCAATAAACTTCTAGGAATTTTGAGGCAAAACCAGCTCAAAGGACTACCTGTGGACTATTAACATATGGGAAGTGGTGCCCAGTAAATCTGGAGAGAGACAACGCTAAAGAAAGCAGAAAGGAAACAACCAGACTCACAAATAAAGTTTTATGTTGCTGAAGGACTTCCTGAGCTCCCACCCAGTTCCTGGATAACAGCAGGTCTTGGGCACATCTGAAAGACAAAGTTGCCGACAACTCCTCCTCTCCAGATATCAGTGCAAGCTCTGCAGCAGTTTTAAGGGATGTCACATCCCCCTTTTTTGCCAACACCTTAACTGCATCATAGGGTGAGGAAGCCCCCAAATAACTGAAAAAAGATAAAAGCAAATTGACCTGGTTAGTATTAAAATGCCACTTTTAAATTGTAATGCAACACAATAGCACAAACATACAAATGAAGCTAAACCTGTATTTTCCACAGGTTCTCAGAGGTCTCATCACTTTGCCTTACCAAAGTTTACTATAGACATACAGCACATGATCTGACGCAAAGCTACAAAGGGAAAAGTCACACAGACTAATAAACTGGTGTGCATACCATGCATGGCTTGCATAAGAAATAAATAGATTCAAGAGAGAAAGGTTATATGCAGTAGTTTATCCCTACTGCATTTGTCTGGATTTCATCTGAATCCTTTCACAAACGTGAACACCTTCAAAAATGCCAGAACTGAAATCAGCATCAAGCAAAGGACACTATTCCAGCCAAAATATTTCAAGCATCATAGTAATTTTGGCAGTCAGAAATGTGAAACACTCTAGTTGGAGGAGGATAACCCAGTGACTGGGATATTAGCTAAGGCCTCAAGAAACTCAAGATGAACTGTTGCACTGCACATTTCCAGTGGAAAGGCTGGAAACATCACCTAAGTCTTTTTATATACATCCTAATCTTAGTCTTGCTAGACTAGTTTTCAAAGACTTCAGGTAATGTCTATGGAAAGAGATGGCTCTACTGCAGTGTGGCATTTGGATCTTCTGCTCTGAACTGCCCTCTGGAGCTTCTAGAGGGAGTCTAGTGAGATCGGGCTCAGAAAGCACCTTAGACAAATAATGACCAGACAGACCAGTTAACAGATTTCAGCTGCTACAAAACAAAGAACCTTCTTTGTTTCAGGCATGGAATGAATTCTGTCTTCTTCCCAGTAATACTCACCATTTGGCAGCCATGGAATAATGACCATCTTTCTCTAACAGAGCTGCCCAACTGGTGTAAAGATCCCTCAGAATTGGATCTTCTGGACGCAACCTGGCCTTAGCAATTACAATTGCTTCCCTAATGCACATAAGTGAAACCAGATAGAAAAGTTAATTGACTGTGTACAAAAAGTGAACCAAAATGTCAAATCTACCCCACTAGAAAACAAGAGCAAATCCTAAACAGAAATATACAGCAACCTGTAAAAATGGTTCACTTTCAGGAGCTCGACAGCCTCGTACACTTTGTGGATGGACAGGAGATGGGAGGCAGCCTTCACATATTGCTCCTGAAAACAGAGCTGCTTCGCAAAGGCTTCTACTGTCCAAACCCAGGCCTGATATCCAACTGCAAAAGAAAAGACAATACAATTGGAGACAAAGTTTTAAAACTGGAACTGCTGTGGGATGACATCATCACTGGTTTCTTCAACATGTACCTCTTCTCTGCCCCAGATTAGTTTCTGGTTTCTTAACAATCCTAATACAAATCACTGAGGCAATGAAACAGGGCAAAGCTAGGGCTTGAACACAACTGTAGGACTTCACTATCAGTAAAATAACTCAAAAGCATATTTAAACCAACAGCAAGCCAGAGGGACTGCTACATATTGCAAAGTACGAACTTTGTGCTTGGAAGGATGGGCCTGCTCCTTCAAGAAGCTGCAAAGGAAACCACTCTTATTTCCTGCTATCCCAACCTAAGGGTGCTTGTGGAAACATCCAGGTCTTTGTCATAAATAGGATATGCTTTGTGTTTGATTTTTGTTATCAAACAGTTAAAGAAGCAACTTCCTTCCAGTCTGGAACAATCATGAGTTTCCAATCCAAAACAATCAGAATGAGGCCACCCTTGGCAGCTCATTCCATCTGCTTATGTGTTACCAGAACAAACGTACCCATGGGTGACATTGCTACCAGCTGGTCTGTTAGCTCTCCCCTCTCAGCAGCTGCCTGGAGGACACCCTTCATATCTCCTTTCCACAACATAAGCTGCTGAAAGAGCTCTGGATGCCCATTCTCCAAGTGATGTTTTCCTGTTGGAAGCAAACACACCTCCAATCAGCACGAGTGCAATAGCATTATTTGCCATAGTGCAAAAGTGAGATTATTCAAGCTTAAGGTATTGGAACTTTGCATCTGAAAGATGTAAAGACTATTTGGGAAAATTATGTCTTTCCTTCTTTTCACACAGACCTGCATTCTTCACCTGCATCCTACACTTTAATCCATAGTAAAGAAAATTAAGCATTTTTCCCAATTTGTTTTCTATTTGAATGTAACAGTTACAATGGACATATTGTTGAAGTGTCTTCATTATTCCACTTACCTTCCACATCAATCATCTTGTGCAGAGAAGCCCTGTCTGTGAACAGCCCTAAGTGGATGCGATCCTGGAGGTCAGGGGACACATCTTCATTATTATCTAAACGTGATAAAAAAGAATGAATATTTAAGATTTGATACAACACTGGCAACTGGGACCTGCCAAGTCACTGTACCACGCCATTACACTCAACTGTTGGCAAATACTTATGTCACCTACTTTCTTTCCTGTATAGATTTAATATTTTGCAGATGAACACTTAGAACTCACATCTAAGTTTGATTAGAAGGACCATGTTTGCGCAGAACATTTATTCTAAATCAAACATAGCACATTCCTTTGCATGCTCTAAGGAGCAATAATGTGAGAATACAAACATCTCCCTCATGGCTTATTTTCTCTGGCCCATATTATACTTCTGAAGGTGAAAAACACTTTGCATGTAAGCAGACAATTCTACCCTATCTCCACAACATGGCCACTCAAAACCTGTCTGGAGTGGCTAGAGTGCTGAAACACTGCAAGAGAAGTTAGGTAAGAGACCACAACTAGTCACACACTTTGGTAAAGGTAAAGATTTTAAAAAAAAATAATGCCTAGTGGTCAAAGTCAAGTCCTTAGACACATGCTTCTGAATCCTTCCGGGCACCTACCCTCTAAGTATTTTAGTTTTAGACTGATACCTCTGGTTTTCAGACATGTAGCCAGCCTCAAGCAGTCCTGATGCAATTCATCTTTTGATCTGTGATCCATGAATGTGCTGAAGGGTAGAATAGAACGAGGCTTCCTCTTCTTCAGAGAGGCATCAGGAGCTGAAAAATCAACACACGTTTTAGTCACTGCTGCACAGTTCCAAGAGTCTCCTACAGCAGAACTCTCCAATGTATTCTAAACCCCCCTCTTCCTCACACAGGAAAACAAAACCCAGATGCTCAAGTGCCACATGCATCTCTACTGTGACAACTCTGACTTTCAAATACTGATCACTTCGCGTATTTTTCTGCCCATCTTGCCTGGAATGAAACTAGCAACTAAAAGGCAGTATCTATGACCACGTTAAACAACTACTCCATTGACCTGACAAGAAGGGCAAATAAAAGGAGAAGCAACTTAAAACGTTTAAGAGATTTTAAAAGCACACTCTCCTTTCTCTGGCACTTATTTGGTGTCACATTAGGAACGGAAGCTGCAGCCAAACAGAAGCCTAGAATGGGGAACTCTGCCTTGATGCATGACTGTTAGACGTCCTCAAAACATACTAACCTGGTTTCTCTTTAGGTAGATCCTTTTTCACAGGAGTGGCTTTCTGGGTCACAAAAGGCTTTGGCAAGCTGAATGAAGAATAATCATATGCAGACGAAGATGTATCCTTGGACACTGTGGAGTTAAGTGATAAAAAAAGTGATAAAAAAGGAAAAACAATACAGAGAAAAGCCCGTAGCAGAATACTTGACATATTCACATTCTATTACATTAATTTCAAAATACACAGAAACCAAGCCTTGCTTTGCCATAGAACTTAATAGCTTTTCAGGGAAAGGAAATATTAAGAAAACATTACAGAACAGTCAGGAAGCTAAATACGATGTCAGCAGACACTAATGAAGGTCCATCAGTAGTGTAAGATTTGTTACCAGAAGGCAACACTGATTAAAACTGACATTGTTTCAAGCCAAACACAGTAACTTTGTTCGCTAGGCCAGAATCTTCTCATTTAAAGAGAGTTAGTCCTAAACTAGTTTAGAAAATTATGAAAGGCCTTCCAGAACTGTATTTCACTCAAGTGGGCTATTTCAATAAAACTGTATTATGAGAAAATCTGCATGAAAATACTAAACTTGGTGACACGCTGAGTGCTAAACAGTCTGGGAACCATTGAACTAAGATGATTTGATTATTACCAGTCACGGAGACTTTATCAGGCAACTCTGCCTCCTGAGCTTCTTTTTCTCCTTCGTGGTCCGACACTCCATTTTCCTCTAGCAACATTTCCTTCACACTCTCATCTCCATTTGTGGCATCACTTAGATCCTGCTTGACTGGACTCTTTCCTATAGGCTTTTTTTTCTTCTTGGTTTTGACTTTTGGTTGCATACTTCTTTTTTTCTCTAATTCTATACTCTTTTTGCCTGTAAAAGGTTGCAAAAGTTACCCTGATATCATCTGTAGAGATTTTCAGTGTTATTAGTTGTCTGTCTCTTGAGATGAACATTTAGTTTCCAAATACAACTCAAATTAAGCCTAGACACAGTTTATTCCTGAGGAGGTAGCAGGCAGATTTGGAATTCAGCAAAAGAACTTATCATACCATTTCAACGTGGCAACCCTCCCAGCTCCAACAGCATCTTCAGGAAAGGATCTTCTGTTTGAATATACTTACCCTGGGGAGGCCGGGTATGCTCCTGCTTTGAGATGTACCATTTGTGAACAGAAAAATCATCTGCTCCTGTATAAACAGAATCTGAATCCACTGGTGACCACTGGACACTGAGTAGCCGGCCCTGGTGCCCTCGGTAGTTGCAGAGTGGCTCTTCCTTCATTACATCCCATACCTTATAAACAAGAAAGAAATCCAATTACTCAGAAAGTCTCATCTTCTCCTAATACCCTGCATTTTCTCTTCAGTTATTTGCACTTGTAGGAGCTTCTCTTTTAGGGTATTTGCACAGGTATTTCAAATACCAACATGCAAATGGAGAAAATTCAGGGCTTCCTTTGTTTGCATGGATACATTTGCATAACGTCTTTCTTTTTTAAGGATCCAAAAGTGCCAATATGAAAACGATAATGATTGGACTTACAAATCAACTCGCAAGTCACAAAAACATACGGATACCTGTATATCAGGTATCCAGAACCAGGAGATGATTACCAAGGGTAAATATGCAATACTTCAGCAGCTTATCTCACAAAAGCATCTTCGTTGTTTAGTCAGCTTGGTTCTAAAACACTGTAGAACAGATGATTTGAAACTAAAAGAAATACATTTCCGAGTGGCTGTAGAGCAATACCTGTGCAGTGCCATCATAGCAAGCAGATACCAATCTTCCCTCATGGTGGGGGCTCCAGGAAAGACTTGTGATTTTAGCTGTGTGCCCAGCCAGAGTTCGAAAAGGCTCTGTTATTGTTAAAGGACCTTCTGAAGTGCTCTCTGAAAGAAAAAAGAAAAGGATCAAGTGTGGCCAGCAAGACAAACGGGGAGTAAACCAAAACAAGATGCCAAGAATTGGAATGTAATCTGCAAACCGTTACCTACAACGCTCTTCAGATTATGCACATAAATAGTGGCATTGATCGAGCCTGAAGCTATCAAGTAACTCAGGTCTGGCTGGCTCCCATGCTCATGATGCCAACGAATAGCATTAATCAGTTTATGATGTTGCTGGATAGTGCAAAGCAACTTCAAGTTTGGTGCCTGAAATATTTCAATTGACCTGAAATATAAGAACAAAAGTGTAAGAATTCCAGTAGTCAGTGAAAATGGGAATTTTTTTGTTATCCTGCATGAGCAGAATTACAGAACATGAAACAGAGTAACTAAATGAGTTTTTCTTTTCTACATTCAACTCAAACCCCCGTTTAGTACATCAGCAAAAGTGCATTTCAACCATGAGCAGACCCTTGAAAACTAATTTAACATGATGGTGTGGATTCTTCATGCCAAGAGCAGCTACACTAAACAACAGCAAGGAATGCTGTATTATCACAATTCAAATACATCGGCAGTGAAAGAACAGAGACCAACCAGGGCAACGAAAAGTACTTTTGCTTCACTACAGTGGTTCTAGTCAAGATCAGCACACATACCACCTTAGTCTACAAGTGAAACATACCCGTCTTCATTGCCAAGAGCCAGGAGTTTGCCATCTGGTTTCCAGCTGATCTCTGTACGTGCAGGCAGTTTGTGCTGTAGAGAGAAGACACAACTATTACCAAGACCTCTTAAATCTCTCTCGCATATATTCAACAGAGCAAGACTGGCAACTGGACAGAGTTCCAATTAGCCTGCAAAATGAAAGTCACAAAATGGTCCATCGCTTTCATAGCACTGACATAAGCTTGAGCAATTAAGAAAGACTGAATGAACTGATGCAAGAGCCAGTGATTATTTTTATCAGTTCAGAGAAATGTCTCAAAGGAAGTTTGTCTGGATTCCAGTAGGACCTTGATCTCCTTATACTCCTTGGAAAGCCCCGGACATTGCAAGCAAATTCTATCGTATTTCAAAAGAAATCAAAGTTTACTTGTAATTATTTCTATTCTTTCTAATTCAGACGAAAGCTACTTACAATTTAAAATTTAGATGCCTAAAAAGCATCGTTTCATTGCCTGTGACATTAGTCTCTTCACCCCCACTGAGTCTCCTACTCAAGGAAGAAGCCAAAACCCAGCTGATATAAATCAATATAGTGTGAGTGACTTCAGTTGACTTATGCTGACTTAAAGCAACTGAATACCTAACCCGTCACTTATTTTGTACTTTCAACTAAGAAATGACTGATCATACTTGAGAAGATGTTATGGTCAGTTACCACCAACCACTCTGCATTAGTTGCAGTGTAAATGCAAACAGACTCCTCCAAAATCATGACTGCCTTTAATGCAAAAGTTATTTAAAAAAGTAAAAGTTAACATTTGAAAGAAGAGAACTAGAGAAGCTGAGGTAGTTATCTCATGCATGCCTAGCACGTGATCTAAGCTATAACATTATTCAGGATATTACTTCAAGTGCTTTAAACTGGAAAGCTCTGTATGAACTGCTTATTTTAAACAGCCACACACAGCTTTAAAACCAGACTCTATACTACAATTTAACTTTTCTGGTTAAGTAAATTACACAGTAGAAAATTAAGTTCCTGATGCCAGAGGAACAGATGTGCCATGTTGACATTGGGAGAAAAAAAGACCCTTTTTCACAGGCAAACACATAAACTGTTTAAATAGTTTAAGTCAGTAAGTGTCTCTGAAGTTCATCTGTAGAGACTGCAGTTTTCAAATTTATTTGTTACGGATACATCATGAATGCAAAATCAGAAACCTACAACTACAAGACCATAGAAACTGTAACACAGTTAACATGAATCCATAAAAAACCCCTCAAAATCATACTCACTTTGATTGAATTAGTGTCTCGGATGACTTTGTTGATGTCATTTGCCTCTCCATTAAGCTTCCAGGGATTGTGTTGAAAAACAATACCTTCTCCAGCACAACTATATAAAGTTACAGAGGGCTGTTCACCTTCTCCTTCTAGCCAACAGAGAAAAAAAGCTAAATACACTACGTTCTTCATCAATCTTCCCAGAAGTAATCACTCCCACTATGAATCAAAACATTTATTTTAAAAGGCTATATACATGCTTCAATTGCCTGTGATCTGGCAGCAAGAAATTCTCACAATACAATCCTCTGAAAGGACCTCTCATTTCTACCAATAGATCCCTCCACAGCACAATCACTGCAAGCATTAAAATTCCCTTTAAAGTTTGGTCCTTAAAAAAATTCAAGTTGTGTACAAAGAGCTAATGGAGTTGTTCTGTTTAGTTCAACTGGTCAAATCATACTTCTGGAGCCAAGGAACACATATGTGATCTGACACAGTTGCTGCAGGAAGCCCATACAGACAGTTACTGGTCTGTAATACCCTGAAGTAAGCACAGAGGTATGGTACGCTACTCACACTACTCCCACCTATTTCCTGAAGCTACTAGAATTCAAAAACTAGAAGAGATTGTTTTGCTCCCTTGCAAAACTATTCACAATTCCTCAAGCAGAATGCATTCTTAGCTGCTAGAAAGGATTGCTACCCAGCAAATGGGGCTCCTTTTCCTAAGAAGGGAGGGCGTACCAGCTTCATGGCATCTGTGTGCTCTGCATGGATGTTCTACTTTGTCACAAGGCACTGGAAGACTCACCAGAAGACAGAGGAGGAGTTGGAGGCCCCCAGGCTAGTGTGTATACAGTCTTCTTGTGGTAAGTACTGGAGATCTGAGGCGGCTTATTCTTAGCACTGGGTGGGGAGATAAGGAAGCAGGGGCAGTCAGATTTCAGCAAAGGGGGGAAAAAAAAATAAATTAAAAGGAACATATTTCCAGGGGTGAAACAGACACCATGTGCTATAACATGCTAAAGCAATGGCTCAACCAATCCTTCTTTAATTTATCCTGTAGGATACTACTGAAAACGTAACACAACTGTCTTGATGACCTGTACCTGTATGTTGCTCTTTGTTCTCTGAAAATGTCTTTCTGGCTTAAGTTTTCCTTGACTAATGTTCTCCCACAGATGATCACTGGTCACGTGATTTGATTAAATTACCTTAGAAGCTAATTTATTCCTAGTCTTGTCTAACAGTAAAGATACACCTCAGGAAAGACCACACCACCTTTGCATGGTAACATACCAGCAGGATCTGACACTAATGAATTTGAAAGCTACTTCCTTACCTGCTGGAGAAGGTGTCAAATATGCCAACTTTTCCATCATCTGTTCCAAAAGCCAAGCAGCCTTCCTTAGTTGGATGCCAGGATAACTGCAAGCAAAACAGAAAGAGACCCATAATGACACAAGCTACAGACACTGTATTTCTAATAAACAAAAGGAAAACATTGAAACTGATGAGCATGCACCATCCCTTATACCAACCCTTCCAACTACAGCCACTTGATTTGATCACTCTGCTATGAGTATTGAAGGCTCTCCCCTACCAGCTATTGTGGGATAGGATGAAAGGGACTAAAATCATTAAAATACAATTTGACATCTACTTTATAAAATAGAAATGGAGAATATGGTAGGATGGTGAGAAGACTTTTGGCGTGAACAAGACATTTTACTACTGCCAGCAATTTTACCAGGCAGTAGCCTCTGGCCAACCACTGGTCAAACCCAAACTGAATACATCCGTGTTGGGTTTTGTGCATGTCAAACTTCCTAGCAGAGCAAGGGAAACGGATGAGGCAAGGAAAGATCACAGAGGAAGATAAAAGTGAAAATTTAATTTAACAGCCAGTTGGACTTCAGCTGACTTTCACTAGATGTAATGCAAGCATCTAAGGCTGTAAAAAGGTCTAAAAGTTTGTTGCCAGATTCTAAAATGTATTGCATACCAAAAGAACCGAGTACAAAAGGAATAACTTGGCTTTATATATTTTCAGTTGGGAAAAACCTTCTTCAGAGTGAAAAAGAAAGAAAAATATGGAGTGAAAAGAGAAGAGACAAGGAAAAAGGGGAATCAAAAGCACACTTACTGCTGTAACTTTGGACTTTATGCTTTGCCAGAAGGTTTTAACATCATAAATATTGTTCATGGACAAAGTATTCCACACCCGGATCATGCTATCTCCAACACCAATGGCAAGACAGCCTGTGTCCACAGGGGAGAAGGCAAGACTATAGACGAATCCCCCAAGTGAGGGCAGGGTCCAGCTACAATCAAGAGTTGATAGGTCCCAGCACTTCACCTGAAGAATATTTAAGAAACAAGGAATGGTTCAATGTAGAGTGACTGGTATGACAAGGAAAAACAAACCATGAGTGAGATGAGAATCAAAGGGTCAAATTCAAGGCTTGACATAGTATGTGATCTGCCTAGAGGATTACATGTCACATACAGGGCTGCAGTAGTCGGAAGACTGTAACAGAATGGACAAAATTACTATAATTTAATATTATGGTCTTCTTCTGACTTCAAAATAGGAAGTGCATTGCTGCCTGTAAAAGGCAAAAAGTTAAAAAATATAAATAGATGCTTTAGTTTGTACAAGTAAATGATTTTAAGAAAGAAAATTAGGCCTTTTAAAAGTGAAACATACAGGAAAAAGAGGTGGTAAACTCCTGTATTAAGTGCTAAGCATTCAAGTCCAGAATGTTATAACCATTCACTCTACCATGGTAAGAGTTTGAGCTTATAAACTAACAAAAATATACGCAACCTGTGGTCAGAACAAATTTTAAGCAATGATGTTATAAAATGCTGCAATAAACCCACTTTAAGAGAAAATCTGTGGCCCTAAAAGGGGTAGCTGCACTCAGTCAAACTGTATAGGTACAGCTATTTTTATGTTAATTTTATAAATGGTTCTTACATCTCTGTCCATTGAAATGGAAAAAAGGAGCTCTTTGTCTTGATGCTTCACAGAGCTCAGATTGAACACAATACGGGAGTGATTTTGTCCTTCTGAAGATCCTAGAAGAGTCCACTTTCGTTTTCCAGATTGGGTCAAGTCCCAGAGCAGCAATTCTCCTCTGCAAAATTTAAAGTGTGTACATCATTGTTCACTTCAAAAGAATAATATAGTCTATATTTAGCCTATATTACATGTACAAGAGTAATGCAGCTAGACACACATCCACTACACGTGCCAATACATAGTTACACACACACACCACCCTACAAATGATATCCATAGTTAACCACACTGACAGCTGATATGTCATTTTTCTCCCATTAGATGGGCACGCCATTAGCAGTCAATATTCAGATTATCAGACAAATTATGGGACAAATAGTAGTTTTCTATTACTGAACTCCCACTTTAGCTCTTGGCCTGTCTTCTCTCCACTTATACTGGGAAGGAAGGGGTGTCCAAGTTTCCTCCTCAGTTCTTCCTCAAAACTTCGTCTGCAGTTACTGACGGTACCCAGGCTGCTGTGTGCCCTACTTACCCAAAAGAGCTGGATACAATTTCTGTGGAACGACCAGAAGGCCAGTGAACAGTCAGCCAAATACGCTCTTTAACAGCAGGATCAACGGCTCCACCTCTTCTCTTTGTGGGTGGCAACTTCAAAGTCATTACACCTACAGAACAAAGAGGCATCATCTAGATCCAGTACATCAAAATTTTCTGAGAGAAAAACTCCTGTGAAATCTGAAGCTTTAAGTACGCTCCCCATGCTTTGAACTATCAAGAAGGCTGCAGTTAGAGAATAACTCTTCCACCATATTGTTATTGTTTATCTCACATTATTAATCTTACTTACTTCTGCCTCTGGTACAGCTCCATATTCGTATGGTCTGATCTTTGCTTCCCGAAGCCAGGTAACAACCTTTCTTCGTGGTTGTGTCCTGTGTCAGCTCCCCATTCGGAACCTTGCCTTCCTCTGAAGGAACTGCTGAATACCATTGAAGTCATGTTATTATACTTGAAAATTCAAAGCTTTATGAAAACTAACTGAAAATATATTGATTTGTATCAGAACATACTTTACTGAATTCACCCATTGCCTTTGCTTAGCTACTTACTGACTTTCTGTAAGGAATTCAATTCTCTAGAAGGACATTTACATGAACTAAAAACCACTTCACAAACTATTAATCACTTCTATGTACCTTGGAGCTCATCTTGCCAAGCAGGTAACCTTTCTTCACCAGGCACAGGGCACCAGGCCAGACAATGTATTTCATCGTCATGGCCTCTTAGCCGATGAAGTACTTCTCTCTTCCTGCTGATATCAATTATAACCACCATGCCATCCTTGTAGCTAAAACCAGAGATTTAAATTAATTAAGAGATTCTTGGATACTTGTGGAATAATATCTGAATCAATTTCCGAGCTCTTTACCAGGATCACGATCACCGTATTACAGACAGAGAAGCCAAATCACAAGCAGTGATGGGACCAGCAGACTAATGGTCAATGGGAGCTCCACTATAGCACTGGTCTACCTGCAGCTGCCTTTTCAAGAAGTGCAACCAGTAGGTTTGGCTTCAAGAATGACAGCAATTCGTTAGTAACACAGCTTTCAGAGACTCAAAAAACAACAGTGGCTTTTATACAAGGAAAACTTTTCCCTTTAACACAAAGGCAAATTACTTGCATTCCTTCCCTCCCCTTGTGTTTGTTCTCCTTCAGGAGAACTATCATCAAGTCCAAAGGGCTTTCATGTTCCTGCTCTGTTCAATACAGTCTTGGGTGTCTAAAGGACTGGAATTGCAGTGGTTGACAAAGGCGTAGAAAAACTAAAAAACTCTCTTTGGATGAAGTAACCTATAATCCAACAAACACCAGTGAAGTCTAATTAAAAAACAACAGTTTAAAGAAACTTCAGAGATGCAAACCAAACCTGGACCCTTACTTTGTTACGGATTTCTATGTCTTGCAGGTCTGCCAAATCTAAATGTCATTTCTAAATTACTGTATACCAGAAGAAAAAAACAGCCACCAAAACATCTTAAAAACAACCTTACAATTATGTAGCAAAAATTAACAATAATGTTCTTACACAACAAGAATGTAAAACAAAATGTAGTGAATATTTACCCAATTGCCACCAGGTTTTCATGATGAGGAGAACAAGTGAGACAAAAAATTGTCCGAGGCTCTGGGAAGAACTGCTGGCTGTCACTTCTGTTGTGCCAGTAACAAACAATTATACCTTTTTCATCACCGGATACAATGAGATCTTTCACAAGAGGTGACCAGTGCAACGCTGAGATGGCGTTCTGAAGAAAGAGAATTGAATACATTTAAAGCTGTCTTACTGCCACCTAACATAGAACTGGCAGAAAGTAATCTGTGAGTACTCCCCAGCACCGGTTAAGTTTGTTCTAAATTGTTTTAGTTCTTTTGGGCTTTGGCACGATGGACGTATTTGCCGGTGCTCTGAGTGACAGTAACTGTTCAAATTATGTTCTTAGTCTGTCCTGTTGGAACAATAACTCGCTGGAAAGGTTTTAAGCGAGCTGGGTTAAGTGGCAATGAGTACGCACTGCGAGCATACTTGCTTAATGAGGCTTTGATGCTAACCAACAGCTTATTGAGGCAATGTAACAATGCTGCGGACCTAAAGCTAGAACAAAAAGTTAGCCAGAAGCATACAACGGTTTTAATTTCACCGGGTTTGAAACTCACCTTTGCTAACACCACCCTGCTTTGTGTGCAAGACCTACAGAAACCCATCCCACCCCCTGAGTTTTTTGTGTCTCGCCCTCTCTGTCCCCGCAGCGGTGGCTCCCGGTGGGTACCCTACCTGGTGCAGGTTGTACTCCCCCACCGGAGCCAGGGCCTCCGTATCCCAAATTTGGACGCTCCCGTCGTCGGAGCTGCTGGCGCAGAGCCTGCTCTGCCCGGGGCAGCGGCAAAACGCGAACCCGGAGATTCTGTCCGTGTGCCCGATGAGCTCTCCTGCATCGACAGCAAGAGACCGCGATGGGACGCCCCGTGAGCGCCCGCCCGCCACCTTCCCAATCCCGCCACCTTCCCAATCCCGCCGCCCCTCCGACGCCCGGGGCTCCCCTGCCCGAGCGGCGCACTGTGGCTCCCGCCGGAGGAGCGGCACCACGGGGGCGGGGCACCCCTATAAAAGGCCGGGGGAATCAGGGAGGGCCGCCGGCGGGCCCGGGGTCCCCGCAGGAAAGGGTCGTGGCGGTACCGTAAAACGCGGGTGCGGCGGCTCCGACATCCAGCAGGCAGACGCGGTGCCTCGCCGCGAAGCCGAAGAGGCGGCCATCGCTGCTGGTGTCGCTGCAGCGGCTGCTGTACCAGTTGGGCGAGGCGGGCAGCACCCGCACCGCCGCCATCACCCCCGGCCGCTCCGCGCCGTCCCACGCTCCCCGCCAGGCCGCCTCGGGCGCTGCCGCCAAGCGCCGCGCACGCCGTCGCAAACCGTCGCAAACAAAGCGGCTCACTCCGCGTGCGCCGAGAGCGCCTGCCGTGAAGTGAGGCGGGGAAGATGGCGGCGCGGTGGGCACTTAACGCGGGTAAGTCTGAGGGGACGGAGTGGAGCGCTGGTTTTGGGAGCGCTCGCCTGCTTTTTTCTTGCTCACCCTGCTGCTCTCTTGCAGGTAGTGCCTGGGCGTGCAGTCTCTTCGGCTGGGTGCGGCCGGACAGGTGAGTCTTGCTCAGCTGTCGTCTTGGAGCAGGCCCGTCCCTCCATTGCCCTAGGCAGCCGGGCTTGGGCCACCTCGGTCGGGGGGTCCTCGGGGCTGGAGGCTCCCCGGGTCATTGGCTCGGCCTTCTCGCTGGCTTCTTGCCCTGCCCCGGAGTTGTAGGGAACAGGTCGCTCCGTGTCTCTGTAGTGTCTATGTACCCGAAGATTGCAGCGGGATGGAGGTGTCTTTCTTTCTCTCCTGACCCCTTTCTGTCGGACACCCAGATTTTCTCCAACTTTATGGTGCAGGTCACGGTAACGTAGTACCTGTTGCTTCCCTCTGCGCTCTCCCCAGTCATTGTTTTTCTGTAGTTGATGGTCTTTTCTCTGGATCTGGAGGAATGGCAAAGTTGTGCTGGGGGAGTGTTGGTCACTGCTGACCGTATCCCTGACTTAAGAAGAAAGGCTAATGCGGATTCTCAAAGTGCAGAGCTTTGGTCTCCGCTAGAGGCTGTGGAGGTAAATTGCAGAGACCTGTGTCACTGAAGGAAAAAGAAATAGGCTTGTGTTGCTTGTGCTTTGCTTCCTGTCTTGCAGTTGAACAGAGCTACATGCTAATTGTTTATTTTACTCAGTTCTTGTAGTCTGTATGTTTCCCACTTGGTTCTTATGCATGATTCTTTATAGAAAGGTGCTCAGCTCTTTTCTTTCCTGTTCCCCTTACTTACCCACATATAACATAATTTTGTTTGTTGCTTGTCATTGTTGTCTTTTGTTTACAATGTGTTTGTGTTCTCTTTTTTTCTCCTGAAGTTATGACAAATAGAATTGCTCTTTGCATGAAATTTGGTTACCTTAAGATAGAGGGAATGTAAAATTCCTTAGTTTGTTGAATGTACTGATGTGTTCTTCTAATAGCAGGAAGGCAATTGTTAATTCATTACTGCTTAAGTTGTTAAATTGCAAAATGATATTCATGTGCTTGTCAAATATTTTCCTGTATTAATAGATGATATTATGTCCGATGATGATGAATTGCCTCGATGAGTGAATTTTTTAAATATTAAGCAAATAAAATGTTTTTGGTAAATACCTATAAAAGATATTCTGTAACACTTAAATGTCTTATGCTACCCCCTACTGATAGGATGTGGAAACTTAATGGTGTGCAATGCCTGCTTGACATTAATCAATGTGTTCTGTTTGCCAGTCATCTTAAAAATGGATGACACAGTTTGGCTACCCACATGATGCCGTTCAAGCCTTAGTAAAACTCACAGTATCTGGTCTTGAACTCATCTGTTTCTTATAGTTATGAGTGGCTGCCCAGTACTGCTTTATCTAGTCAGCAGGGGGCAAAACGTAGCTTGGTTTTTCTGAATCTGAGGTGAGCAGACTGAAAACTAGAGGTTTTTTTGCCATCAGCTGCTCTTGACTTGATTACATTTTGAAAGTATTTTGGAATATCTTTCCTTTCAAATTTCAGAATGTTTATAAACTTCTAATACTTTGTAGATACTCAGTCCTTTGAAAAATTAGAAATTTTTACAGCTAAAGATGTTGTTGGTAAAAGTTAAATAATTATTTGCTAATCTTGAAGAAAATATAAATTGTTTGTGTGAGTAATGAACCCCCACGTAAGAGCAAAGATGTGACTGTGTCTTTGTGTGACAATCTGGGAACATGTAACGTGGAATCTCATGCTATACCAGTGTCACTTGTGGTTCATGGTTTGCTTTAGGAAGCCTGAGGCTTCTTGTTGAATTAAAAAGCCCTTTCAATGTAAACTATAGAGGACTTGAACAGTTTTATTTTGTGAGTAGTCAAATGTGTCAGTTCTCTTTATCAAGTCAGGTAAGTTCATGATTTTTCCAGATAAACTGTACAGGGACAAAGAACTCGTGTTCAGCAGCAAAGACTGTGGTCTTGTCTTGCAGGTGGCTAGCATCCGGTAGCCTTTTTCCTCTGTCATGCATCCACACAAGCACATCTCTGCAGAAATTTGGGAAGTGGGAGAAAAAGAACAGGATTGTTTATCCTCCACAGCTGCCTGGAGAACCTCGCAGACCAGCTGTAAGGATACACCTGTGAATTTCCTTACCTGTTTATGTTTAGCAATTTCTGAACAGATCGTCGCTGTCTCTAGGTGACTCCACAAAGCACTAGTATGCTAGCTTATTTATTTGGTATTTAGGATTTTAGTCAGTTTGGTATATCTATATTGTAAAAGTTAACATTATTTTGAGTATTTTCCATTTCTAAATTGTATTGGAGCTTCAAGTTGCTTGCAGCTGATCACCTACCTAATGTGTGATGTGAACTGCAAAGGTACCACCCTGTCTTTGTAGAAGTGTCTGAACTACAAGGAGGTAGAAGTTACCAAGGATGTATCATTATACACTTTTTCTGTTTGTGGTGAAAGTAAATAACTAGAGAAGAATGTGATTGTATTGTTGCTTCTGTGCACAAATATATGAATAAGGAGTAGTGGAACTAGTGGTGCCTGTTTTGCTGTAGGTGTAATAGATTGCACGCTCTTTTAATTTCTTAATTTCCCTACGTTATAGAGTCTCTGAGGTCTGGTAATGTGTTGCCTCTTGCTGTGACTTCCCCTTAATGAAACTATTCAGAGATTTTCTGTCAAGGTGATTGCTTGAAATGTTTAGTATGGACTGAGAAGTTATACAGTTAGGTGGGGAGGGACATACGAGTTATATGTGGCATATGATTGCAGGTGGTTTTTCTTTCTTAGGAAACCATTTTATACTGTACAGTGGGGTTGTTTCTTCAGTTTGTTGCACAATAACTTGTGTTTTACTAAACCACAAACTGAAGTAAAAAAATCTAAAATCCTTTTGTTACCTTTATGCTCGGTGTAGAGCCTTCTGCTGGCTGTACAAGACAACTTCTGGAAAAGTCACCATAAGTAACATGGTCAGTCTTTGAAATGCGGTCATAACAGATTAGTTTTTGATAACAGCAGGTTTATGCCTGTTTCTCCCTGTCCCCTCTTATTGATTGCTTTGTAACTCTGAAGTACAGTTAAATGTGAACAGAAGCAAGCGTCTTAAGTTGCACATTAAAATGAAATGTTTTGTATTTGGTCACTGAAGGGACTAATCAGTGCTGCTTTCTCTACACCACAGCCTGGGAGAATTTTAGGTGAATTCTTCAGTATTTCTTCACTCTCAAGAACCGATATTTTGGAATTCCATTTTTGTAATTGTTGTTCACTAGGAATTAATGTGTTGTGGCCTCTGTTAAGCATACTGCTCAGCAAAGTAAAGTATTTGCATCTTAAATGAATAGGGTTTTTTGGACATGTGCTTTTGTGGGCCATGAACATTTATTGCTGCTCTGAACATTATGGCCTAGGACAAAGAAATGTGTACTGTGCTGACTAATGCAGTGTATGTGAAAATGCAGTTATTGACCAACTTGCTTATTAAATCAGTTTTTTACCTGTTCATAAAGAATGCCATCTCTTTCAAATTTGTATTGATACTAAATTTTACTAGCTAGTTTCGGTCCCTATTGGTACAGTAATAATGTTAAATGGGTCTCTGGAGACAGGTCTTCATGCCAGTCAAACTTGAAACCCTCTTCACTTCTGAAGAGCTAATTAAGTTCGTTTTGGTAATATTGTAAGTTGACTTGACAGCAGAGTAATGTTTTTAAGACTAAATGGGCATGTCACACTTGGACTGCTTCAAAAACTGGGGAGGAGGAAAGGAAAAGATGATGAAAAATCTTCTGATTATTCTGTTCAGGGACTTCTGTTTATAAACTAATTCTCATGAGGTTATATTAAATTTTCTGTATGCTAGCTGCTTTTTTTTAATGCTTTCAGCTTCAAATGTCAAAGGTATGCCTGGTTTGGTGTGTTCATGGTATAGTGGGGGGGGTCATTTTATTCCTAGTAAGAAAGTAGATCGTGTAGCAGATGTGTATGCTCCATTCTTGTTTTCACAGCAAAATTACTGATCCTTTAACTTTTTTTGCACCTAGGAAATATATCACTGTCGGAGGGAAATAAAATATAGCAAAGATAAGATGTGGTATCTGGCAAAACTGGTAAGCAAAAAGTACTTTGTGCTGTATTTGTTAGAGCACATAATTTAATTGCTGTATTTGCGTTAATAGCTTAGTTCAATCACAGCATCTTCATAATAGAGTCCTGGGGAAGAGCATACATCTGTGCAGGCGAACAGTTGTTTGTAGTTTGGTTTAACTGCTTTATCCTAGTACGCTCTCAAATGTGTACCAGGGATCATATGCAGATTATGCACTGTGGAAGAATTTTCTTGTTGGTTTCTGCCTAGTAGTAGATGGCAAGGGGAACTTGGAAGGATAGTAATGGGCTGTTCTTCTCTTTAAAACATTCCTTTTTTTTTTATCAAGATTTACTCAAGACTTAGCTCAGAAGTTCTGTATGTAAGATACTATATTGAAGAAATAGTAATTAAGGAAATAAGTCTCATGATTTGCTCTTTATAATGGCAAAATAATTTCAATACTGTCTTCTGAATAAGAGAAGGGAAATATTTGTAATTGCAGGTTAACTTTAACACTTTGATTGCAGATAAAAGGAATGTCCATTGATCAGGCTCTTGCTCAGTTGGAATTTAGTGATAAAAAGGGAGCAAAGGTGATCAAAGAGGTATGTAGTAGTATTCTTCAACACTCCTAGTTTCAAGAAAACTTTAAAATCAATACCTATCATCAGAAGTTTGGAGATGTTTCTATTTCTGTATTTTTTCCTATGTTTCTATTAAGCCTGTTGGGAGCACATTCAAACAACATATTTTTGTAGCAGTCATGTAATGTTGTGACTTGTAATGACAAGTGACCTCTGCATATTCATAAGTTAAAATAGCCAACACAATAAATTACATATGAGTAACCTCTCTAACAATGCTTGGTGTTAAGTTCATAGTAAATAATGCAGAATCCTTGTCGCTAATGGCTGCTACATCTATGTGCTTTGGTTCTTAAAATTGTAAGAGATGAAGGATATCATCAGGGAAAGGACTGAGTTCTGTAAAGGCATGAAAGCTTTTCATACATTGTGGTTGTTAGGAGTCTCAAATTACTTATTTTCTTGGCTGAAGCATTGATTTCTGGCATAATAATGACAAAGTAGTATCCTGTATTAGCTGAAAATATTGAATGGCCTAAGTTCATTTTGCCCACTTTGGAATTTGTTTCTAGTCTGGTGTCTAATTAGAGAAAGGTCCACGGATGGAAGGCTGACAAATGCTGGTGGGAACCATCTTTTCCAGTCCTTTTCCTCCCAAGAAATGTAATAAAGTTGTCCTGAAGCTTTTTCAGTCTGCATACAAAGAACATACTTGTGTAAAAGATGTTTGTCTTTTAACAGTTTTGATCTCTGTAGAATGCTTTTTCTGTAACTGACTTAAACTTGCAATTTCTTCCATGTTATCTAGAGATAAGAAATAGCATTGCTTAAATTCCTACTCAGTATTTCCATTTCTCTTCCTTTTGTTACAGGTCCTGTTAGAAGCTCAGGAAATGGCAGTAAGAAACCACAATGTGGAATTCAAATCAAATTTACATATAGGTACATTTTTTTTAATTTCAGTTCAGAAAAATGTCATCCTACCCTACAGAAAAAGTTTTAACCTTGATAAGGTTTTATTGCTTCAAATCAGCAGAAGTGATTAGGGGATAGTTTCTGGTAAACTTGTCTTTACCAAAACATGAAAGGCACATGCTTCTGACTTGCAGCACAGCTGAAGTTAGTGTGGTTGTTGAGCCTTCAACCATCAGTTTGTTATAGTTGGTGTCTGACTGGTATTCTTCTGGAATCTGCTGGATGCATTGTTTTTAAGATGCATTCATCTGAAAGTGGAATTTCTGCTCCCTATGTGAACAGAAAGTCTTGAGGAGGAAGATGCCTGACATGATTATGAAAGACCACACAACAAGAAGCAAACTGTTATTACTTCTTAATGTTGCCAGTGAACATAGATGCTGGAAGCTTTGTCCGTGACTAGTACTACTAGTTTTGCAGGATCAGAATCTAACCTTCTGTAAGAAACAGTATAAAAGTAAACTGATATTGACAGTAGACTTCTTAAAAAGGCTTTGTTATAGATGATTACGGGATAAGGTTGTAATAACTACAGCACTTTCTTGCTGTAGGTATTTTTAGGCCCCAAAAAAACCTAATTCCCATTTTGCCGAATATGGTATAAATGTTATTAAGCTGACCTCGTAAGTTTAAAGTAACCTGGATTGTAGAGCAGATTTGATTAGAATTCTTTGGAGCCTTCCAGGCCTCTGCCGTAAGAAGGTTTATTTGCTAGTGCAGGACTGGATGCACAGATAATGAAAATACCTATGATGAATGCAGTAAAGGGAGAAAGGAGGGGAAAATGAAGTCTGTTAAGACACAGGAATTCATGATACAAGCTACTAAAAAGCAATGGAATTAATATTACCTTCAGAAGAGCTGTATAATCTAGTAAGTGCTCAGTGGAGCTTCCTTTGGATTTGTCCTTTATTATATATTTATCTTTGCATGCATGCTTTCTCAAGTCACCTTTTTGGTGCTCCTGAAGAGTGCTAATTCAACTCACGGGTTCCTCTATAGCAGTAATCTACTAAATGTGGTAGAAGAAAGATGGAGGAGAGAATCCTGAACAGAATGAACTTTTCATATGCAGTCATGAAAAATACACTGGCAAGACAGTATTTCAGTTGCAGATGTGTAGTAGTTTATTCTTGACTGAATGGTCTTCTCTTCCCTCCCCCTTTTTTTTTTCCTTCAGCTGAGTCAGCAACGGGAAGAGGCCGCTATGTGAAGCGGATTCGTTACCATGGCAAAGGCATGTTTGGCATCATGAAAATCGTCAGGTGCCATTACTTTGTGAAGTTGGTGGAAGGTCCTCCTCCTCCTCCAGAGCCACCAAGGACTGGTTTTGACCAAGCAAAGGAATATGTGCAGCAGCTGCGAAATAGAACCCTTGTAAATACACTGTGACAAAATTTTGTGACTGTATAGGTATTTCTTGTTTGACAATGTAATTACATAAAAGAATAATTAAAATCATGTTTTAGTTATATCTTTGGTGCTGCTGGAGCTGGATGATGCAAGAATCATCATAGGCTTTTTCCTTAATTGTCAAGCCATAGTTATGGAAAAATCTTGGAAAAGCAGCAACGGATCTTACTTTTTCTGAGTTCGTTGGACCACAGCATTCAAGCTCTACCTTGGACTATCAAATCTAAAAGTACAGTGCCATGATAAAGCTTGTAAGGAGCTGTGGTTGTCCTCAAACTCACACAGCGCTCTCTGTTATGTATGGTTGGGTCTTTTATTGTAAAATCATGTGCTTAACAGTCATGTTGCAAGATCAAGACTTGGACTAAAATTACTAAAATTTGACATCTTAAAGAACCTACAAAAGTGGAACAAAACAAGTAATGATAATAGTTGAGTTTATCAGGCATCAGTTTATGGCTTCGTTATCTGGGATGTAATGCTCTTGCCTTACAGCCTCTGTTGTGCATCTTAGGCATTGTGTGTGGGAGTGGGGAATAAAAAAATCATTTAAAGTTCAGGTTTGAACAGAGTCGGTAGGTGGCAATGTTTAGTTTGTCAGAGAAGGAAGTGGCAGTAAAAACTTACAGCATGTTGAAACTGTTCCTTGATTCTGACCATGACATTAATAGTCTGATATGTGCATGGAGTTCAGACTGTTCTCTGTGGAAACTCAGTGTGGGTAACAGGCACAATATGGAGAAAAGCTTGTCTCGGTGAAGAGTGAACTAATTATTCTGCACTGTCTGGAAACAAATTGCTTTTGTAATATTGAGGCGAGTAAAATGCTCCGTGGATTTAATATGGAATGGCTTGTTGCATATACAAATCAAGCTTTCAGTTCTCTGAAAACAATCCAATTTCTATCATTACCTCTTTGAAGAGAGAAAGACTGAGGTCAATAGGGGAAATCTCATTTAACCCAGTCAAATTTTCAAGTCAGATGGCCAGAGATCATGAACATCAGCATAAAAAGAGAATGAGTAGTTGCTTGTTTATGCAAATGTCTGATATTTAGACCTTTCTCTTCCATTCTGGGAACATTGGAATGAGAGATTGCTTAGCTCATTTGGATCTTTTTACCACACCAACTAGTGGTAGCCTTTCTTACATGTTTGCGTTGATTGGTACTTGAATGATGGCAAAAGAACAGTTCCTATAAGGAAACAAATTATCTTTGTTGTCTTAATGAAGGTGGCATGCAGTTGATTATTTTGGCTACCAAAGAAAGGGTCTCATGATGTTAGAGTGTTAGGGAATTGTGAATTCACACAAGAAGTATGTGTATAGCCCAATATCATTAATGGGTGCTTATTTGCACTCTTTTTTTCTGCAGTGCACTTAACAGACTCATTACTTGTTTTAAAGCCACGATTTAGTAGCTTTTGTCTGAAAGGTATATTCCTGTTAAAACTCTCTCTCTGTAGTCCCTGATGTGTGTTTGAAGAAGTGTTTCTGTTGTACTATGATAAACAGCTGTGCTTTGCTCTGCCAGCTGCCATTAAAGTCTTTTGTTGTAATGAATCTCTTACAAGTTGTAGCAAACTTGAATGACTTAGTCTTTTTGGGAGTCAGTGATCTGGGAGAAGACTATGGAATTGCAAAATAATCCAAGCTTAATAAGCGCTTGTTATCTAAGCATGTAAAACCTGGCTTCTAGATATTTTATTCTGTACCTGTTTCTCCTGCATGGTGTAGATTTTGCTCTTGGGTCCCTTCTGGACCTCCAGACAAGGTTGTGTCCTTATAGATATTGTTGCTACGGTTATGAATCTGTAGATGGGGAGAGAAGTGAGAATGTGACTGGTGTCTTTTCCAGCTTCTTTATGATGCAGCAGGTGGCCCTGACACTCCTTTAAACAAACAGACCTGGGCTTTTAAAATTTTTCAGTCAAAAAGCAAGGTTGTTGCTTGTCTCCTTGGTTTTTTTTTTTTCCCCCTCAAAACAATAAGTGGGAAGATGCTTTTTTTGACATGCTTTCCAGCATTCCTCTTATTCCTTAGTACCCTTTTCTACCTTCTTAAAGGTGCGTAACCCATAGTGGATCCTTACGGTGTTGGGTATGGAAGCTCCACAATAACAGTACAATGGTGGGAGATTTGGTGAGATGACAGGCTTGAACTGGCTCAATCCCTGCCTTTCACCGGTGGGACAGTAAGAGTGTCTGAAGTGATTTCTGTGGTAGGTGCATCAGAACATTGGTATGGGAACCTGCCTGAAACTTTTTAAAATTCAGTAAGGTCTAGTGATAAAGCTTTCTACTGTCAAGTTCTGTATATAAATTTGGGGGTTTTGATTCTAATGTGCTTTCTTTGTAATTAGTACATCTACACCTCAGTTAGATACTTAATATGGATTCAGACAGAAAATTCTATGCTAACTGCAACAAGTCTTTAGCAGAAGATTCATTTATTACAGTGTCCTCCAATAAAAGAACATTCTTAAATGAGCTGTCACTAGAAGGGAGGGAGAGAGGCACCTAGGCCTCTTCTTGATGCTAATTTTATTAGTAACATCTGAGGGCACTGTAAACTCACCACTTGTGTATATATGTGCTGATGTTACAGAAACTGGAGAAGGAGCGAGTATCCGTGAAGGTGTAGTAAGGCTTCAGGGAAATCTGAAGAGAGCAGAACTGCGCTGTCCTCAGCAATGTGAGATTTAATTGAGGAAAAACTAAAAACCTGGTGTTGGGTTTGTTCATAAAGATTTTAAAGTATCCAGTGAGAAAGTCAAAGCACTTTTGTCAGACAGCCTGGTGTCTTTTTGGATGTGTTGGGTTTTTGTTTGTTTGTTTTTACTTTTTAAAACTTGGGCAGTTATTGAGGAGATGGTTCATCAGAAGTAGGGTAAGGAAAGACTCATGAATATAGTTATGAAGTGATCATCAGCCTCTTTAAAAACATGGAAGGTAAATGTGACTGTGAAAGACAATGACTGGACAGTTAGGGACCTCTCATTCTGGTCAGGTCTATACTGGAAATTGCTGCTCTGAAGTGGACTGCATTAGGGCTCCGGTGGTACGTGGGCATAGACTGGCATGTTCTGCCCAGTGCTTCAGCTGTGTTGCTGTACCTGGCATGAACTTGACTAGACCAAGGTTGTGCAGTGCAACTCTTCCGATTACCCCTGTTTGCACAAACAAGAGGTGTATAACCTCCGCATTGCGGAGGCCACCTCTGCATTGCGGAGTTGCGTGGGAAATCCCTCAGTCACTCGAGTGAAGGAACAATGGGAATCATTGTTTGCTTTCTGCCAGCCGCTATGAAAATTCACTGCTGGGATGCTGGAAAGTAATTTGCAAACAGAATTCTCCTTTAAATAGAAATAAGGTTACTCCTAGTATTCTCAACGAACCATAGAAACAAAGTGTGACATTCTTCACCATATGAGCTGTAGTCCTGCTGAAAATGCCCCTGTTTCTAGCTTTTCAAAGAACAAGCCTTTATTGCTGAATGACATCTGTCCAGCTGCACTTTGGCTGTGTCATTTAAACTAATTACTAATTATACAAAGTAAGAGACTGTAATAGCAATAATAATCACACAAGTTACTGTTTGCTGGAGCCCTACCTAGGGAGAATAACTTGAAAGGAGGGGAAAGTTTTGGGAACTGACTTTTGAGTACTTAGACCGAAGTAAGGAACAAGACATCTCTTGGGAGTAGTCAGCAAATGCAGAGCTAATTTTGTATTTGCTCTAACATCAACACTCTTTTTGTTTCAAGGAAGTTATATGCTAATACAGAGGGCAGGCTGCCATTGAAGAGAACGAGCCAAGGAGAGTGTAACTTTACATTGGGCAAATTAAGCATCCACCTCTGAGTATTAGCTGAGGAAATTAATCTGAAAGTCTATGTATTACACTTGAACAGAGCGTTCTTGAGACTAAAGACAACATGTGGGGCAGAGAATCTGAATAACTGCTCCATCTGTGGGTGCTACTTCTGTGTATTGCACAGTAGTACAGCCATCAAGTTTTATGTGGTAAAATGAATTTGTCATGTACGAACCTAGATTAGTTCCCTTTTTCTTTCCTCCAAAAATAATGAAATGGAGGCTTAAACCGTATTTGTATTCATATGGTATCTTTACTTTAAATTATCTTGGAGTTGGAACCATTGTCAATGCTGCATCAAGTCACCTGTGTTTGTCTAACAATATTGGAAATCCAGCCACCTCTCTGGTAGCCTGTACTAGTGCTATACTACTCTCCTTGTGAAAACATCTTGCAAAGCTGAGCGTCAGCCTCCCAAGCTGTACTCTGTTGTACTTGTCCTTTATTCTGTTGCCCAGTGCTACCGAGAAGTGGTTGATTCTATCACATTGTACTTCTGTTGCTGTCCTGCTAACCACCTTTTTGGCAGGATGAACAAGCCTAGCTTCAACTTCTCCTCACAAATCTAGTTCAGTAGCCCTTGTGCTGTACTCTCTCCAATTTCCCCATCTCTGTTGCAGTGTGGGGACCTAAAACCAGACTCAGTGTTCCAGGTACAGCTTCACCAGTACTGATGAAAGGGAGATAACTTCCCGCAGACTGCTGGCCATGCTTTTGGTGGAGCCAAGTATGCAGGTTGCTGTGTCTGTGATGAGAGCATGTTGTTGGCTCACATTCAGCCTGATGATGTTCATGCAACTCTCAGGTCCTTTTTAGGTTGCTCATCAGAATTGCAGTAAGTACCTGTGGCACCTGTGTTCCAGCTCTCATTGCTTTTCTATATACGCTATTGAGGATTTCTTTACCACTAGGAAATTATGTTGATGATTTTCTTTCCGAATAGAAAAGTTGCAAAACAGTTTTCTGGCTTCTGTTATTAATCAAACTCTTAGGCTACCTAAAAGTGGAGTAAAGGCATTTGTACATGCTATTGTGGTAAACCCCATCAATATATGCAGCTAATAAGTAGTGAAATGTGTCTACATCTCTGCTATTGATTATTTCCTTCAGAGTAAGGTAAACACAGGTCCTTACCGTATGCTGGCCATGTAAATTAAAACTTTAATTAAATGAAAACAGAGTGGACCATGAGGTGCACTGCACTGGGCCATTAAAGGATTGCTGTTCAAAACCAGCTCTTCTAGATGTCCCTGCTTCCTTGCCTTCTTTTTTCCCCACTTAAAATTCCCAATAGTGCATTAAGATGAACTCAGTAGTTAGTAAATTTTCCCCTGTGTAGTTTACAAGCTCAAGGTTATGGGCCAGAACAAGTAGTGTCATGCTATAAATCAGGTGTAATGGAACAGCTTGAGAGAGTGTACAGAAGTTCTACGTTCTCTCACACAGTGTGTCCTAAAACTCTGAAGGTAGAGTTGGCACAAACCCAGAAGCCCCCACAAATGGCTGATTAAATCATTAATAATGAGCCTCGTTCTGCTACCCTCTCTCTTCTGGAGTTTGAATTCCCTGAATCATTTCAGTACAGCAAGGTGCCCTGGAAAATTCTTAAAAGCGCTGCAAATCAGAAAAGATAAGTTTTCACCAGAAGGGTGAAAGCAAGAAAGCTACCAGAAGGGTAGTTGAACCCCACCGTAGTGCAGAATGGAGGTGGGACATCTGTCTCCATGTTGTTCTCCTTCCAGCAACTAAATGCCTTTTGTCAATGTGCTGTATCATAACTTACAAGGCTTTAGCTTTCAGCTACTCCTTATGGTTCTGGTTCTCTCCACTGGCTTAAAAAGTCCTTTTCTATGTCTTTCAGGCCTGAAATATGTCACTAGCTCAGTGAGTCTGAACATTAGACTGTCTAAAGAAGAACCTGCCTGCACAGGAGGGGGAAGGCAGTCCCGAGTTTGCAGCCACGGTCCTCACAGCAGGACTGTGCTGGGGATTTTACTTGGGTTAGTATTGTGGCTGAAGGCTGCCTGGATGGGTTCATATTCTGTCAGCTCCGAGCTCAGGCAGAAGCGACCTGCAGTGGTCTGTGCTGTGACAGATGTGCCCTGCGTTGCAGCCTGTAACATGGCTCTTGCAAGAAAAAGGCAAGCTGGAGATACTGAACCTTGAGCTGGAAAGGTTCAGTCACCAGGGATGGCTTCTTCATAGAGCTTAATTGTAGTAGTGGAAGAACTATGATATAATAGTCTATCCATGCATATGCTCTAGCTATGTTTTGTCTGCCCTGTCCATGTGAATAGGGCAAGCCACCCAAGATCCCTATTGGTAGCAACCTCTTTTAAATGACGCTGTTGCTAAGTTTCATCCTGAGTGTGCCCAGGTAAATGTAGAAGTGTAGTCACAGACAGTTGAATGAGGGAAGACAAATAGCACCTTCTTGACTGAGATGTACCTGGAGAAAGTTGAGTGTGACACAACTGGAACTGTGTTGCCCTTAGGAAGGGGAAGGTGATTTCCAAAGTCAGTGAAGGGTAGGGACAAAATGATGCGGAACTTGGATTTACCTCAGGCTGACTGGTGTCAAGAATGACAGTGAGAAGTCTGGCGCAGTTACACCTCTCTCACCTACAAAAGTTGATGAAAATTTCTGTCTGAGATCAAGGCAATACTAACTAAACTATTGGCTAAGTAGCTAGAAATGTCTGCGTTTGTCTCAAGTGTGTCGCATTTTGAAGCAGAGATTCCCACCTGTTCTCACCAAGTCTTAGGTGCTTCAAAGATACTCTTCATTTTTCTTTTGCTTTTATTATCTATCTCTTTTGTGGGCCTATGCTCACTACTTTTGTGGGGATGGATGCTTGGAAAGCAATTACTGTTCATTTTCTCCATCTGGTCTGATGCTGGATATGCCTGTCATTTTGAAGGCTTTCAGAGTCTGTGCTGGGAATGCATTTCTCTTCCTAGTGTTGAGAGATTTATATTTTTAATGGGTATTTGTTTTATCTATCACCTGCTAGATTTATTTACTTGATAATCTTGATCTCTCATGTCTTGATCTAACACACAGGGATTTTATTAATTTAACAGTTTGGCTTTTGGATCAGATAGCCATTAGAGGTAAATCCTGCAGTGTGCTGAGCATGCTCATCTAAGAGCAGCAGTAACTTGCAGGGAGCCTGCAGCATCTTTCAGGATTGTGCTGTCAGAAGCTTTCTTTACATATGAAGTACATGAAGAAGTTACTGCGTGGTGCATGTGTTTCTTTCCTAGACTGTATCCTTTAATATGATTTCTCTCTGATAAGTGAGACTTCTTCAAGAAATTTTTGCAATGACTGCCTGTGCTCAGTTGACCCCTTTTGGGTCCCTTATGGGTTCCTTTCTATGTCTATCTTCTTTGATACAAAACAAAGGCATCCTTCCTTTTTCAAGGTGTGCTCTGTTGAAGTTGGTTGGAAAATGAGGGGGAAAACCAAACAAAAACACTTTCTTGAAGTGACACTTCTACCCCACTCCAGCACACCACAATAAACTCGGTATTGTTGTCCTTGAACGTAAGACACTAACATTTCTTGCTGTCTACAGCGGGGGAAAAAAACAACAGGTCTTTTTTTTGTTCTCTGACACAGAAGCTTCCAACTTATTAGTACTTAAAAAAAACCCCAAACTTAATTCAGATCCATGATCAGACAGCATAGTATCTTTGTTTCTTAAAGTAGGTTTGAGTTGTTATGTTTGTTCCTGATAGGAATCATGGGGGCCAAAATTCTAGGTTTCAGAAGGAGGCTAATAATACATTTTCCTGATATGGTGCCTGGGATAGTAGGGGAATAGGGGTGATGACCCAGGGATGCATCATATACCTACAAGGTGAAATGCAACAGCAGCCCCAATGGTAGACAGTTCCTTGGCAGAGCTGTGACTTTGGCAAGCCAAAAGACTCACGGCACTGATAGTATAAACATTTTGTGGCAACTGTGTAAAGCAGGCAGCCAGTTGTTTTACTAATGATTGCTTCTCAGTGCTCTCCTCCTCCTTCATCTGCCCTAGAGAGGAAAACTTTCTCCCCTGTACTCTGTCCTCTTGGATAACGGCATAAATGGTTTCTTTCTGTAAAAATGTAGTCCTAACACTACAGTAGTTTGTGCTGTGTGGCGCTCAGCTATGTAATGATGTTCTTCCTCTAAGTTCTCTCCTTTTCCAGACTTTATTTGTAGATCCTGTCTGTGACTGTGCTAACTGTAGCAGGGGAAGTCTGAGAACTTGCATCTCCGCTGACTCCTCTGAGCTGTTCAACTGCTTCTTGTTAACCAAAGTGATAGAAGAGTTAATGCTTTTGGAGCATTTCTGAAATCCTCCTCCTGATGATGCTCTCAGTGAGGACTTTGCATAAGCAGGTGGTGACCTTCTGCTGACTCATTTGCACAGCTGGTCCAGGTTGACTCCAGTAATTTCAACTGAGGAACATAAAAAACCAGTTTGTGTGCCCATTAAATTCTCAGAGTAGTCAGGCCCATGGGGAGGTTTAGGGCTGTACAGTATATATAGGCAGACACAAAGAAAGTGTTTGGTACAGTCTGGGGGTGTGTCAGGAATAGAGTGGCAGTACTTCCTGCTTGAAGGTATGTTCTTGATTCAGTGAGCTGAAGGTTAGTTGTTGTGCTCTAAACAGGAGTAGCATGGCAGGAATCCCACCTTAAAAAGCTATTTTTGGTTTTAGAAGCCCAGGGTTCATCTCTGTTTAGTGAATTCTGTAGGTTAAATCTGAGTGTTTAAGTTGTACTAGGTTAACTCGGCCAGTTTCTGGATAGCAGATGCCTACTGGAAATGATTCCCAGCTTCCTTAGCGGCCCTCTAGTACTGTCGTCTTAACAGAATCTTGGAAGATTTCTGGGCAGTATGACCATAGCATCACTCTGACCTTAATTCTGCGAAATACAATGATAAATACAAACTGAGCTCCATCCTGTTGGTACTAGATTGCTACCAGCCTCTGAGCTACCTAGATTAAAGCTAGCTGGAGTGTTCAGCTGTGAAAAGGTAAGTTCAGATACTGTCCTCCATCAGTTTTTAAAGGAGAGGTGTATAGCTTCCTAATTGAAGGCTATAGTCTACCTCACCACAGTTGTCAGCTATGGAATCCGATACAGCACTTTCATCTAGTGACAGTGATGAAGTGGTTATTAAATGCAATAGAAATCATTCAGGCCCCTTTTGATTAAAAGCTTCACTCTTATCTCTGGCTTTCTATGTTCTTGGAAAAGAGCTCGGCTGAAATACAGAACTAGGGAGAGAAATGCTCTCCTACTTTGTTGTTTTGGGGGGACAGGGCTTTCAAGTACACAAAGGTGAGTATTTGCCTCTAAAGCAAAGGGTTGATATATTATCATCTAAATCTTAATCTTGAGAGGCTGGGTTACTTCTCCGTCCCAGCTTAGGCACAGGGCTTTTAAGCAATGATCCAAGTAGATTAAACTGTGGAAATGTCACCTTTTGGGTAGTCATCATGGAATAAAGCACCAAACATTTGAGAAATAACCATTACTTTGCATATAACAGATGCCAGAGAAAGAGTATGAAAAAATGTCAGCGCCCTTCTATTAGCCAGCTCTTTTGAATACAAACATAAAATATTAATTTGAATCAACTGAAAGGCATTAAAAACTTGATGTTCTCTTTGCCCCAGAAGTACTCTGCTGATAAGAAACAAATTAAAAATGCAGAGTTTTCAAATAGCAAAAACGCTGCATATTTCAAATGAAGTTCGTCTTTTTATGTATAGTATTTTGGACTAAAAAAATAATATTAAATGCACATAAAAATGATTACTGTAAATGGTGAAGACATCAAAGTTTGGCATCAAAGTTAAAAGAAAGCACTTGGAAGTCTGTTTGTTTGATCTATACATAAATAAGCTTAAAAAGAAGCCAGGGCTTTTTTACACAGCTGGAACTGGGTAGCCAGTTCAAATTCCCCTGCATCCCAGGGATTCCCAAACTAGGTTAGATCCAAACATGGTCATTTTTTTTGTTGCTTTTTTTGCATTTGCCCAGCATGCTTCTATGCCAATGCACCAGGGAAAATGAGTTGGCAGAAGACACAAGTCACAGGCTCTTATAAAATGCTTTTGAGTTCATGTGGAGAGTGGACAAACTCTAGGATACTGAAATAAAAGCCTCTTTTCTCTCCTAGTTTTGAAAAGAGACTATCAAAATGAAGGTAAACTGATGAGTTCTTAACCTTGTTGAAGCCAAGGCTTGTATAGTGGACTGTAGTCATGTTCGTTATGTTTCACCACCAAACATTCATTCCTGGGTTGGCAAGAAGGTATGAATTAGGAATATGGGTCAGCTCTGTTGATTTGTATCAGCTAAGGATCTACTACAGAACTGAGCCACACTAATGTTCAGTTCATTTCAGTCTGCTCTTAGGAAAAAAACCCAAAACCAGAGATGTGGAATCTGTAAGAAAAAATGGGACTTGACTTCTTTAGTGCTTTTCACCAAAATGTCCTACTGTGCTTTACAGTGTTTAACTCTTACAGGAATCTGCATGGTGCAGAGGAATTACTCTGTGCTCTGGGAGCTCTTTTGGTATAGCACAAATGTAAGACCTTTATCTACAGAGAGCCAAGCTTCAGCTCATTTAGTTTGAGAGCTGGAAGTTGTAAGCAACTGGAAGCAAGACTTCAAAGAAAACCACCTTGGCTCCTGTGACTTCTGTTTAGTGACCTGAACCTTTTGGGATCAACAGACTTTCAACACTTAAGGGTGCGTGACAGTCATTAGAACATGCTCCCCAAACCACTACAAATTTGTCCTGTTTCATTTGGCTTCTAATCACAGACCTTTCACCAGTAACCTAAGCTGGAGCTGTGTATGCCTTGGTGGTCCAAAGGACCTTCTGTTTGGAAGAGCAACTTGAAAAGCCATACTTCACCTGACACAGGAGAACATGCTGCTGCTTCACCCTGGTCTCTCTTTGTAGCCCTGGAGTTAAATGTATGTTCTCCCCAGGAAGGCAGGCTATCCCAGAGGAGGCACATCTAAGCCTGTGCCTTTAGAGATGATGACTTCAAGGCCTCTTCTGGGACTGCGGTGTGAGGTGACTGCAGGCAGCCAGCAAGGCAAGTCTTAGTGGAGGACTTGCCCTTCAAAAATTCAGCCACAGCCTCAGGGTGTGTGTCTCTGACTTATAAAGGTATTGTTTTTCCCTGCTGAGAAAGTCAAAATTGTCTTCCCCCCCATGTTCTCTTCCATTAAATAGTTCCCCAAAACCAATTCACTGTCTTGTTAAGGTGGGGTTTCTTCCTGGCAAACTTCCCGTGTCAAGTGCTAGAAGGAGAAACCTAAAGTCTCTGGATCACTTTTCCATTTTCTTGCTGTGAGTGGGAGTGCAGGAAAGATGCTCTTTAAGAAAATAGCAATTTTTTTAAGTAAGAGAAACAATAAAAAAACCCCTCCCCTGGAATGAAAGCACAGCCTGCATCCTCCCAGAAGGGTGGCAGCTGAGGTGGCAGGCTGCAATTTGGCACTATGGTTAGCCCTTTGGGCAACATGCTGCTTTTTATGCGGTGAGCCCAAATTTCGTTGGAGCCCCATGGGAGGATGGCTGTACTTGCTAGGGTGGGTGCTAGGGATGTGGTCACCCCCTGTGTTGCAGCGTGATGCTGAGGCCACTGGGCTGACCTTCTCTGGAGATTTAAGTCAGATTCTTAACCTGCTTTCCTGGCTCTTGCAGCTGTGCTTATTGTAGTTGCCTGTAAACAACATCTGGCTCATTTTTGTTTTGTACAGACTAGACTATTCTCCATTGCTTCCATTTAGAACTAAGGTGAACTTCATGGGGGCCTGCAAAGCATCCCAAGGGAGAGCTGAAGGAAGGAGGCTGGAGAAACAGACAGTGTTGGCATGTCACTGTGCTCAAAGTAAAATCGGTCTCGGCGCAGAATTGGGTAGCAGGCTATCAGTGCATAGCAAGCTGCTTTTCAGGTATGAAATTAGCTCAGCAATTCACATTGTTCTGCTTTGTGGACAAGAGGAAGAACTAGGAGGACTCAATGTTATCACCTGCATCCCCCCTATTTGGGAAAGCTTCTCTGCAAATGCAATAAATCTGTTTTCCTATGAATGCAAGAGAGCTCTTGAAATAATCTAATTTCAATCCCTCTTGTTATTTTTAATGGATTCCAGGATGAGGTGATTGCTATGTATAGCTTTTTTACATACAAATTTGGGTTTGAAACCAGCTGAATATTCAGTCCAATTAAAAGCCAAGTCTCCGCTAAAACAAAGGCACGGGGAACAGTGGGGAAGGCTTTCATACAAATGAATGAAACAACAAAAACAGGAGGACTGAATGTTTGCTATTCGTACATATTCTTAGAAGTAATTATTGTGATTTCATTCCTAAAAACTGCCCGCTTTAAGGAGAAATGATTGTATTCTAATAAGTACTTGTTTATTAAACTTGCAGTAACTGAAGTCAAATATGAATTATTAAAATGTCTGTGAGGCGCAGGGCTGTTTTTATTTTCCAGTTGTCTATGAAAAATAAAAACAACAGGAGAACATGCAGCAAAGCAGGAGAGACAAAATGTAAGGCAAGAACTGGCCCTGGATCAGTGGTCCCAGTGCTGCTGGCCATGAGACAGGATTCCCAAAGCCTGCCAGCAAAGCCAGAGCTCTGAACTCCAATCACCTGCAGGACAGCCCCTACCCTGGGGTCTGGGGAAGGGTCTGCACTGCCCAAGGAAGCAAGCTGACAGTTTACTGCTCTCATCAACTTGTGTAAGGCTGAGGCATATTTTTCTTTTGAGAAATAAGGGGAAATTTGGAGGGCAATGAGAATGCCAGGAGGGCAAAAGTAACAGCAGGTGGGTTGCAGCACATGACAAAGAGGAAAGAAGGAAAAGGGTATGGTCTGTAAGGACAGTAGCATATTTATAAAGGACGTGGTCTACCCTGCAATTTCCACGTACTGAAAGGGTTTCAGCAGGGAAGTAAGAACAGAGGAAGGGAAGCCTCGAGAACTCAATAGATTTAGTCTTGTAAGAGGTTAATGGCTTAGCCCTTAAAACAACGGAAAATGCAAGGAGGTTTATGTGATGGCTTTGACGTATTCTGGCAATAAATGCAATGGGAATATGTTTCCTCCATTTGCTCTAAGCCTTTGACTTTACCCTGTCACTATGGAAAACTCACTGTACATAAGAGGAAAGAGAAGAGAGGATGTGAATTTCTGTAGCAAAATATGTGTGTTTTTTCTCTAGCATAGTTTACTACAGAAAGGAAGCTTATGCCTTTGCACCCTGTTTGTGTATTTCCCAGACTTCCCAGCAGTGTCAGGACCTGTTGACCAAGTTGACAGATGAAGACAAATGTAGAAGAGAATGAAGTTTCTAGAAAATCAGTGGCAGGTAGAGCAGAGATCCTACAAGCACCTAAAAAAGAAAAGCTGTGATGACTTCCAGGAAAAAGACCTTGTCACAGTCCTACTCCAGGAAAAGTTTCAACTGGAGTTCACATCTTCCTAAAGCATGAAGTCCATCAGTCACTTGACACAAGCCAGTAGAAAATCAAACTACATTTTTTCTTTTTGTACTAATGTGGGTGAATTCTGGAGAACTATTGAACCTAAATGTCCTGAACAGGTGATCCAGCTGTGCTTAAAATCAGTTCTCGTTTGAACAGCACAAGTGCAATTGCAGTCTTTAATTTCCCCCTGATTCCTGGATGTTTGCTGCATGGTTGTACAGTTTTGTCTAAGAGAAATGTAAGTCAAATGATTCTTCTTGAAGCCCAACAACCTGCTGGGTGACAGAACACAGGTACAGTCATATACATATTTTTGACTGCTGGTTATTCACACGAGGTGATGTGAGCATACGTGCCTTTTTAGCCGAGTTCCCTGCTGCGTAGTCCTGCTTCTGTCAGAGTCTCCCAGTAGAAAAACATGCTTTGGCCCAGTGATGTCTGCATGTTACTGTTTTCTTCACAGTGCTCATATTCTTAGCATTCATAATTCAAACATCTTCAGGAAGAAGTGGCAGTTTCTCTTCTACAGAATAAAGAGCAAAATGACTTGTGTTAATTATTCCTTCTTGCTTACTCGCTTACCGGGTCATATATTACTCCAAGGCTTTTAGTGCCTTGGGCCAAAAAGGGTCATTACAGCAAGCAGCCTAATGACCTGACCAAAAAAATATAAGTGAGAGGGAATGAGCCCTTCTGTGCTGAGCTCTCTGAAGTCATTAATGGATGCCTTGGGAATTCTACAAAGCAACAGCTCAGAAAACAAACAGAATTGTTCAGTGTTGGATATCACTCTCGTGACATGTATGCTATTACAAAGACTTACAGCTGGAATAATTCGATCTGGGTTTTTCTCTTTCCCCCATTGACTCACATTTTGGAAGACAGTCAGACCCTGAGAGTTGGGTTTTGCATAATTGAAGCACCAGAACATATTAAGTGGAACGACTAATGGGGATGAAGTTTTTCCCTTCCTTCCAGACTGGGTCATCAATTATGAATTAGCGGCAATCTAAGATCAAAGGGGTTCCATTTTTGCAGCTGAATTTGAGGATTTTAGAACTGAACAGATGAAATGCAGTTAATGACTCATTTCAGGAAGGCAGAGACAGGAGATAACTGACAGGGGTGGAGTTAAGTGTTTGCTTTAATATGTTCCTGAACATGCACGTACATTCTCAAATGTAAAACTGGACGCTGAGATCAAGTAACTCATAAAAAATGATGCTGTTAGTTCCCCTTGTGGGGCATGGCAGATGGGAATCTGATCTGTAGCATTTTTCTTAATGCTGTATATGACCTAGTTATTGAGACATACTGTAGAAATATGTTAGGGTTACCATGTATTTGTTACACAAAAGGCTGTTTTGCATTAATACAACAAGTTCCATTGCTGCAGAGAAAATACATCTCTCCAGCAAGGACAGTTCAACACACGCTTAAAACAAAAAAATTATGAGAGTTTTAATTTAAAAGTGGCTACAATCTAATGGAGGGACATTCAAAAGAGCAGTCCAACACAGGACTTGGCTACGCACTCCCTGAAGCAGAAAACAATAAAGCAGTTTATGATTCAAGACAGTAGCTGGTGCCACAAAGATCTTGGAAGCCTCAGGGAAAAATAGCATTCTGCTGTGATTTCTGCAAGGAAAGTGCACGAACACTGGCTGGAGCAGGCAGGCGCATCAGGTGCCTATTGTTTAAAACCCTTTACTCCTTGAAATACTCTGGTTGTGAGTAAGCAGGACCTAAGTCAAACCAGGTGAAA
Source organism: Burhinus oedicnemus (assembly GCA_008921705.1). Taxonomy (NCBI): domain Eukaryota; kingdom Metazoa; phylum Chordata; class Aves; order Charadriiformes; family Burhinidae; genus Burhinus; species Burhinus oedicnemus. Next base: position 73,884 of record VFFE01006198.1, read on the forward strand.
GGGTGTTTGTGATTAGGGGCTGAGAGCTTCTCCCCACAGCTGCCCGGCAGTGCGGCGGTAACGGGCTCCGTGGTCGTGGGGAGCTGTGCGGGTGAGGCTGTGGTTACCTGTGGGGGCTGGCAGGGAGAAGACCCCAGCCACGGTGCTTCCCTGCAGCAAGAGACGAGGGATTGCTTAACCCTGAGGCTTGAAGGCAGCAGGAGCCTGTAGAGAAGCTTCCCGAGGAGTCCTGGCTGCCCTGGCAAAAGTGAGTGACTGGTGTAATAACACCCCTGAACTGACAGAGGAAAAAATTTGGGAGGGTGAGACAGGCTGGGTGAGAGGAGGAGGCTCGGGCGCGTTGCTGCTGGGCTCTGGGACCAGCCTCGGGGAGGTGAAGCCTCTGTGGTTCCCCAGCTTCCCTGTTTGTTCTAGCAGTGGGACTGGCTATCTGCTCTTCCTTCAAAGTACAGCAGAAAAAGTCAATTATCTTGTATGCTTTTAAGTAAAAAATTTTTTTTTTTTGGCCTCAAAGTAATCATTTTTAATAGGATGTTAGATAAATTTCATGGTACGTATTACTTATTTTGTTTGGGTAATGCCTCGTAAGTAGGATTTTAGATTAATTTAATTTTAATTGTTTCTTATTTTGTTTGGATAATGCCTTATAGTAAGACACTTGAAATTAATGTGAACCTATTACTTAATTATAATGGAGCAATTATGAAAATAATGAATTTATTATCACAACTGCTGTTAGAATAAGTAGGAAGGAGATTCTAATGACCTGACTTGCCTTTGCTGATATATCAGAAGAAAATGTGGTTTGGAGTACTAAATTTTATATTCAAACAGTTTAATATTTGGGGAGAAACTGTCAGAACTTCACGCTTACCTGAAATGTGAAATGAATATTTACTTTGAAACAAAAAACCACTTTTCTAATGAGGCTGAATGCAGAGGCCAAACTAATAAATGCTTTTGTCTTGAGAACTTCAAACTTTTTTGAGGAACTCTAATGAAAAATCCCCCCCCCCTTTTGATTTTCATTTGACTCTGGGAAGTCGTGTCCTGTTGCTCTGAGTTGCATGAAGTTTTATTTTTATCTCTGGCTGTAACGATGAGCACCTGGAGATGAGAATATCTCCCTCTACAAAACAGCAAGGAATCTGTTTAAATCAGTGGTCTAAATGGTTCTTTTTCTTTCTCTGTGTCAGCGGTCTGCATTTGTTCACACATTGTTCATGTTTCTCCAAGGGCTTCTCTACTTTCTGATACTAATTTTATTCAGACATTTGGTAATTTGTAAATCTTTGTGAGAGAGGTTAGAAGGCATGACCTGGGCATGGTCTTTTAGAAAACCAACCTGAACCAATTATTATAGGGAAAATACTCAGCCCTTCTTTAAAACCCTGGGCTAGATTTGTCCCTGATGACTCTCTTCAGACCACGGTGCAAAATTTCTCTCTCTAAAGGATCCCCTCGTGGCAGCAGAGCTATTGCTGAAGAAGTTACTACTCTGAAGAGGGGTACTAGCTGTGCACCGAAAAGGGAGACAGCGATAACTTTGTGTTATTGCTTTGTTACCTGGTGGTTTAAGTCTCCTCCAGAAACGGGCAGCTCTGCCCTCTTGCCTCTGCTGCGTACGTGGTTCAGCCCTTTCGGAGGGTGTGGAGGTGGGGAATCTGTAACGCCAGGGGTCTTGTTGGAGAAGAAGGGGAAGAGATCTCCGTGGTACCTGAGTTTTCATGAACCTGCCTGGGCTTGTTGCTTTGAGTATCGTGGGCTGGAAGGGGGGAGCATCTTGCTTCTTAGGAAGCGGGATTTGGCTAATACAGGCGAATCATACAATGACTTTCAGGCCCATCTCAAAGGCTGTTAGTTGCTTTCCTCCTGGCAGTGTGTGTAATCCTTAATGCTTTTGTCAAGGGTCCTCTTCAGTGGTTTTTGGGCTTTGATCCTAGGTGCAGGCTCCCTGCGTGGAGGGAGCCCTGTGAACCTCGGTGCTGCTGTCGTCTTCACCCAGCCTGGGCCGGAGGTAGAGGGATACTTCATGGGGCCTGATCCAGGGGCTTCTGGAGGTGAAAACGTCCTCACAGAGCACAAGCAAAGCTGGCACGCTCGGTGGGCTGCTGTATTGGGGGCTGGTCTGCAGAGTTAAAACCCATTCCTTATCTCTGACATCTCTGCACAGCTCTGCATCCTCTGGGCTCTTCCCTTGTGCTGCCAGAACGTTCAGCCATCTCAGTCCCTGGAGCGTGCCAGCGATGTGAGCGAGTAGGTCCTATCCCCTCTATTTGCTGTTTGTTTTATTTGGTGTGTTGTTAACCTTTACTCAGTGCACTTATTTACTTCAGGTTTTAATAGTGTGATAAGGTCACCACAAATTTAGTGGGAGGCATTTTAAGCACTTACAGCAATAAATCACAGTGTACATCACCCTTGCGCAGTTTATCCAGAACCAGAGAAATCCAATTTGGTCCATAATATGAAGGCCAAATAAAGCCAGGTATCATAGTGGGAAAGCTTTGACGTATGGCTTTGAAAGAACCTGCACACTTCTCCTCTATAAATTAACAGCTATTTTGCAGAGCTGACAAGTAGCTGATATTCTTGGAACCGGTCCTATTTGTGGCTTCCCCCCCCCGCCCCCTTCCATTCCAGCCTCTTGATCTCTCCCTTTAGAAAATCCAAAGAGAAGAAAAAGCAGTCTGTTCTCTAATGTAGGTTTTAAAACACTGGTGGTATGGACACATCTCACAAGTGCAATGAACTTGCTGGTAGTGCCTGAAACCCTAAAACCTCAGGGACTCATCTCTGCAGGAATATGTTTTTATCTATTCCTTTATACACTGATTTTTTTTTTTTTTTTTTTTCTTAGACAAGACAGCCTTTACAGGTAGGATCAAACCAGCCTGCAGGTCATCCTAAGAGCTGCAAAGTCCTAGTGACCAGAAATGAATAGCAGCAAGCTCTATTCAAGAGCTGTAGATAAAGCACAAGGGAATGTGTCGTGGGCCACTAAACTGCACTGGCCAGGAAATGGGGTTGATAACCTGGCATATATATCCCACTTTAATTCCTGTTGGTTTATGGCCCCTGCAGTACCCCAGGAGCCCTGCCGGTCATCTGACCTTACTCCTGCCTTTAGTCCAGCCAAATTGAAAGGGTGTTTGAGAGACAAGGGAAGAGGGGGAGGAAGGGATTAGTTGCAGGCAGTAGTGTCAGACTCCTGAACTCTCTAAATGACCCAAAAGGAGATGATTGATTTTGCTGATGTGTAAAGCCTAGCAACCACCTGGGTTTTAAGCTAACATTAAAAATTAAATGCCAGTTTCCACGTTATTAAAGGTGGAATAAAAAAATGTTGTGCTTTACCACATTTGGAGCAAGAAAAAGATGGAGACTTTGTAGAGCTCACAATCCCACCACTGTGAAGTGCAAAAGTGGTGTGAGGAAGAAGGTTGACTGTCTCCTCAGGTTTCTCCTTCATCTGGGTAGTGAGAGAAGAAAACACACTCTCTCCCAGTGAGAAAGAGTGCTGTGATGTCTGCCAAACTTGCCAGAGAGCAGCGTCTGGCTGGGCTGTGTGAGTTGCATGCCTGATGGATGCTCGAGCACAGCCTCCATCAACATGGGCAAGTTGGGTTTTACCAGGCACAGGTGCCTCTCAGTGTCAAATACTCCCTGCAAGAGCAACTCCCTGAGCAATAGATTAAAAAGCAGCAAGAGCACCTCAAAATCTGTATACAATCTTGTTTAGGTAAATAAAACCTTGTCATTATGGAAGAATGGAGGGACTGGATGAATTTTTGTGGGGGCTGTGGGTGAGGCAGGTTTGCCTCTCACCACCACAGGGGTCTTTTGGGTACAGGTAACCATTCCTGGTTCTGCCACTTTAATTTTGAGTCCTTGCCTGATGTCTTTCTGAAGACTGCAGCTCCTAGAAATATGTGATTTGTTTGTTTTTAGAGGAATGAGCCTTCCACCTTCACCTGCATACATGGATCATGAATATCTGACCTGTCTGCCTCGGGCTGGGAGGAAAGCCAAACCTTCTTTTTGTCATCAAAGCCTAGGACTTTTATCTAAGAAGAGGTACTCTTGGAGCAGTGGGGCTGAGCAAACTGAATGAACAGCTGATGCACAGGACCTGTGTAACCTCACTGGGGTCCCTATGACGGAACATGAAAGCGGTCAGTCCCTGCTGTGACACCTGGGGAACAGGAGGCGCAGAGGCTTCGTTAGAGCTGCAGCCTCCCATGGGTGCAAACTCTATAGCTGTCACTGGCAAAGAAGAGACGAGAGCAATGCAGTGACTGGCAAATGGGGCACTCGCCTTTAAACGGGGTCTGCACCTCCACCCAAAGCACTGGGCACCAACGGTGAGCGCTCTGCCACGGACTGGGAGCTGCAGCTCCAGAGCACTTGGCATGCAGAATAGTCACTCTCGGTCTTTAACGTCTAACTATTCTGATGATCCTCTTTTAATTTTTTGCTGACTAACTACACGCATAACTTCTTTGCTCTAGTAAAAATCTGCTTAATGCACAGCCATGTTGTAAAGTCAAGCTACAGTTCCAACACGCATAATCCTAAAAGAAGCATTTGTTCAAAAAAGATCCATTTCCCTAGGAAATGTGCTTTGATTTGCGAAACAGAAAATGTATTCATTTAACTGAGCCATGCATGTGACAGGTCACTATTTCACCCTTTTGGTGCAGTAAAAGTTTATTCTTTTAATAGGTTTATTGCTTTTCGGTTATTCGTTTCCAAAGGACTCACTTGAGTGCTGCAGCTCTGATCTGGAGTACAGAAAATTAATTCTTTTTATGGTAGTCTATTCCTTTCACAAGTCCTCATTTTAAGTGCAGCTCCAACTGTATTACAAATAACAGTATGTGGGCCTAGAGGGAGTACCAAGCCTCTAATTTAATATTGTACTAGAGGCCTTACAATGTCAGCGCTGCCAAATCGAGCTTCTCTCTTTCGAGCCCTCCTCTGTGTCCCAAGGGGATTTGCGGGATACCACGCTGGCTGCTATCAGTGTGCGTGGATGTTGCTAGGCGTGTGCGCGTTCATTCTTCTGGCTTTGGATTTTCTGATCCTGAGCCTCATTAATAGAAATGAATGTCCAGAATGAAGACTTATCTCAAGACTCTGTAATAAGTAGGAAAGCACTGTGTGCAAAAATCATCTGTTGCTGCCAGGCTTTTGTGGTGAGATACTCTGCTGTGAACGCACCAGAACCCATGGAGATATCCTAAACTCCCTCTGCTGATGTGCACGTAGTCCCTGGCTGACCATGACAGAATTCACCTGGTGCCTCAGGAGCAAACTCCTGAGTTTCCAAGGCCGGACTTGGGACATGGTGCTGTGTGTGCCATCCCTTTTGCAGCGACTCCTCTGTTCGGTGCTTTGAGAGAGTTTCAGGGATAACACCTTACAAATCTTGGTTTGGTACCTGTAGAATAGATTTAAATGGGAATGATAGTCTTGCCAGTTATGATAGAAAATGACCCACATTTGGGAGTGGGGTTAAAATCACTCAGCATTTCACAGTAGCACCAGAATCCACCAGTTCATTCATCTCTAGGATGACTCAAAGCTCTGGAGAGTTCTTTTTTGCCTCTTCATATTTGCAGAACCACCTTCATTTCCTAACTTCTTCCCCCAGCTAATTCTGGGTAGGTTTCCTCCCTGTTGTTGACACAAGGTGATCTAGATCTGGTGCGTCTTTTCTGGAGAAAGCAGCCGAGCTGATTCTAGTTATTCTCTGTGCCATTTAAAGCTAGGCATGGTTCAGCAGAACTCAACCACCTTGCCCTTGAGAGTAAATCCCAAGCTCTGAGATGCATCTTGACTGTTGTGTTTCATGCTCTATGGACTGAAGTGCCTGTCAGGATTTCTTGTGAGCTGTGAGGATGAGATGACACTCTCCACCTCGCTTCAGCACGCTGACAAGGCACTAACCATTAAATGCTGACTGGCTCAGTTTCATTTTGCTTGTGTCGTGTTGGAATCTTGTGTCATGTTTGCATCTTATCCCATGTGAAAGCAGAGCTCCTGTTTATTTTGCAGGACTAGATTCTGTATGTACCTACAGTGAGCAGTGGTTTGGTCTGCAGGAAAAAATGAGCTGGGTAGCCAAGAGAGAGGGCAAGAAACAAAAATATGTGCCCTTTTCTATAGGGAATTTAAGGCAGAGAGAAAAGAGGGGCGTTTTTTCCCTTGCTAGAAGCCCTAGCAATGACTTTGAGGCTATGTTGGACATTGGTGGCAGTGCAGGAAGCAAGTCTGATGCTCCTGGGTGGAGGTTTGTGACCTTCTGTCGGGTGGGGGAAGAGCACAGGCTTACTTTTGAAACAATTTTTTGTTACTATTTACTCTGGTACTATTTCTGCATTGTCAGCACTCAAGTTCCCAGGCTTTTGATGCAGGATTTGAATGCCCCGTTCCTGCTTGCAGGGCTCGTGATCTCCAATGGGAGCATGTGGAACTGGAGGTGATGCTCAATGAAAGAGGAAAATGGCACAATTTCAGAGTGTCATTTGTAATTATGCTTGTAACTGTTACCTTGCTTTGAAAGACTTTGTGAAAGTGTGGACATATGGACTCCCTCAGCATTCAGTTGTTTTCAAGAGGCATATTGTGAGTGGGTGGGTGGTTGATAGGATAGAAATAAGGAAACCAGAATTCTCCCAAATGGTGAATCACTTTTGGTTCTCCCTTTAACAGAAGGTCTCCCTTTCAAGGTGACTTTATTAATTGGGCCCTTTATTATCTCTTACATCACAGGGGAAAGTGAAAACATATCAGCAACTGCGTGTGGTCCTGGCTACAGAAGAAACAGACAGCTACCATCTGCAAAATTGAGCACTTTCCATCAAAAATTAATTAAATTAGCCCAGATTCTGTAAGTAATACAACTAGATCTCCCCCGTACCTCCCAAGAGATGCACGTTCAAAGTCAAGTGCACCCGGAGACCATATTTGGAAAGGAGACAATTATTAGTTTAATACAGTCATCAAATTAATTTTACAGAAGCAGAAAATGCCAACCACTGGAGGAGGTGGCAGTGGTGTGTAGCACACAGCCTGCTCTGGCTCCAGTGGGACCGTGGTGGAGGCAGTGAGAGGACAGACAGACTGACCATGCTGTCTGACTACTGGCAGCGTCCAGACCACCCTTGGCTAGAAGCAGCCCGTTAGTCTGTTCTCTCCATGCTTTTCTAGATAGGATTTTTATTCTGCCCTCAGCTCAACAGCACTGAAGAGGCATAATCGAAGCGCAGCTTCCTCAGCTGCCACAGGTGCTGTGTCGCTTGAGCTCCAGAGAGCACGGGGAGGTTAAGACCAAGAACTGGCCAGGGCTCCTAGACAGCAACTCGCTCATCAGCCGCTGAAGAGAAGTAGTCATGACACCGAAATTAGAGTCTGATAGTAGATAGTTTGACTACAGCCCTAAGCACTGCCATGAAATGCATTAAGTGACCTGTCAGATGCAGTTTGCTGTTTTGCTCATCTTCTGCCCTGGAGACAACTGTGTGCACAAAGAGTTATTTGTAGTGGTAGGAATTTTTGAAATAACCATACACCCTTCTGTCTGCTGGAGAAAGCAAGCTGAGATGTGGAGATAGCTGCAGCAGAGAGTGTAGTGATGGTCCTTTAATCACACAAAAGCTGTTTTACTTCATGGTCTCTGACCAGTTCCCAAACAGAAAGTGTCTTCTGTGCCTAACACACCCAAATAAACATGTTTTCCATAAAGCTTGTTGGCTGTTTCACCAAAACCAATGTGACTGCTAATGTAGTTACAGATGGTGCAGGCTTTGGTCTTTAACCACTTGCTTGCCAGAAATCTTGGAAAAGACATACAGGAGGTTGTAGAGAGGTGGGGATCAATCTCTTCTTCCAAGTAACAAGCGATAGGATGAGAAGAAATGGCCTCAAGTTGCACCAGGGGAGGTTTAGATTGGATATTAGGAAAAATTTCTTCACCAAAAGGGTTATCAAACATTGGAACAGGCTGCCCAGGGAAGTGGTGGAATCACCATCCCTGGAGGTATTTACAAGATGGGTAGACGTGGTGCTGAGGGACATGGTTTAGTGGTGGACTTGGCAGTGGACTCTGGAACTCAAATATGACTTTAAAACACAATCATGGATACTTCATTGACCCCAGTAGGTATCTATGTTTCTGCAAAACAGTGACAGTCTGTCAGGTGCAAAAAGTACTGGTATAGTTAAAAGATATTCTCTGATTATTTAAAGTCAATGTAATTATTTTAGCCCACAAATTACTAGAATAAAGGGAGGCCACGCTCCCTGCAATGGTCAAACTTATTCTAGTGCTGAGAGGTTCTCTTCCAGCTAACTATCCCTGGGTTTACCAGTCATTTTGTTAGAGAGAACCTGTACAGTCATCCTTGGAGACTTTTTGATAGGTACAGAAACACATGTGTTCAAACCTTTCCTTCCCCCCGCCCCAACTTGTTCTGCATCTCACTCTCTTATAGGAATCAGAACTGGGTTTAAATATTTCCAATTAAGTATCCATGTCGACTGCACTGCCTTCCTGAGAAGATGCCTTTTCTAGGCTCTTTGGGAGTGCTCATGTTTCCTGGCACCAGTGGATGTGCTTGTTCCATCTATACTCATCTTGTCCTGATCTTGACTGATTTGTTGAGTCCCTTTACCTGCTGATGGACTATGTCTATTTGATGCCTAAATTTTTCACACTTGCTTTCCAGAAGGCATTTCGTTTTCTGCCTAGCACTTGCAGCTATATTTTAGCATTAATGTTAGATTCAAGTACTAGTTATTTTCTGTTTTCAATCTGTCCAGTGTTGATTTTTATTCCCCACCAAGTGATTGCTTTGACTGTTCTTCACTCTCCTTATATTTATATCTCTATGCAGGTTTCTCTGTATGGTATGATTGGTGGGTTACCTTCTTGAAATGCTTTCTGCTGTGATGATGTTTCTTGATATCTGGGCTCCAAGGATTAGACAGACATATGTGTAACCCTACCTGACTCACTATTTTTGCTGAGCTGTTCACCTTGTTTGTAGCTACTTGGAGGAAAGGAGCAGTAACTCCACGTCATCAGCCAACTCTAGGACTTGTATGTGTCTTTTGGGCTGCCGTAGGGTTCTGCTGCACCTCCCCGAGTTCCCTTTCCTTCTCCTGTCTCTGACAGTGCCAATAAGCAATGTAGGTCCAAGCAGAAAAACTGTGTCTGGCCATTCACTCTTAGGTGTACTTCAAATCTGAACACTTAGGTATGCTTCAGGGTGGGGAAGAAACTCTCAGCCTCTTCATGTTAATGTTATGGGAGGTTTTGTGCAATAAACTGACCATTACAATACAATTATTTAATAAGCAGCTGGAATTCTCCTTTATTGCAGGGAATCTTATGCAGCATGAAAGTCCTCAAAGTTGGGTGTAATTGGGTGACTCTAGGTTTTGCATTGGTTTTCTGGCTGGGATGGATGATACACTTTATGTTTATTAAAGCAGGTATTTTCATCACAATGTCAACTGAATCTGTTTTCCCTGGCATTTGACAGTTGAGGGGTTTCTTTTTGCTGGTACACATGGATACTTCAGGCAAAGTAACTTGAGATCTTTGGCTGATGGACAAAAATAAACTTCTCTTTTTTTGAATTTTTTTAATTGGTTGAAGTAAAAGAAACCCAGTGCTATAGGCTTTCTTTCATGTTAGAGAAAGTCTTAGATCCAGGCCTGTAGTCAGAGATGTGATACCATGACCTTAGTGAGTTGGGTAACCTTTGCTGTCCAGCACCTTGACCTGGGCTTGAGGTGAAATAAGACACGAGAGGGCAATTGGAGGTAAATATTCAGTGCTCTGTGTGGGGATTTTCGACATCCACATGATTGCCATTGATGGTAATGATGGTTGTGAATCTACATTCTTGTGCATCAGGTTGCACAATTATCCCTTTGGTGCTATTAGAGCATCTCTTGAGGTTCCCTCTTCACTTTTTGCCATCAGCCAGAGCACCTGCCTCTCCTCCAGAGATCCCCCCATGGGATCCACTTCACCACTCGCTTGTAACAGGTCTCGTTATCTAGGGTATTTCATGAGTATTTACCTTAAGGAGATGATCTAAATCATCCTGCCAAGGCATAATAATAAAAACTGGAAGGGACAATAAAAAATAACTATAAAACAGTTTCTTCTTGGTAGCCAATATGCAAAGCAGGGCCCTGCCAAGTTAACTCAGATCTTCTGCATGGGTCCTACGTGACCACTTCTGTATCTGCAGGAACAATTTCTACTGACAGTTTAGTTACCCATGTACAATTTGGTCACTTCAGTAGCAGGAACTGCTGGGGACCACCAGGCTATCCAGCCAGGGGGGTTAATCCATGCATCTGAGGCGACAAGTGGTGTCCATCAATTGATCTGTTTGAAGCAGGAGCTGCCTCAGGGCATCTCTAGTGAAAGATGTCCCTGCCCATGGCAGAGGGGTTGGACTAGATGATGTTTAAAGGTCCCTTCCAACCCAAAACATTCTGTGATCTCCAGCACTGTCCAAAATTCCCAGTCTTGTAGCAGCCAGTGGCTTTGCTGTGAAGTGGTCTATAGCCTCTGGGCAGAGATTAACTGGGTAGTTCCTGGACCACCCAGGGCAGTGATGACCGAGTGCACAGAGACACTTAGTTACGTCACTGTTGCTGCTTGAATTCCTTGCTTAAACCCCCATTCTTACTTAAATGCCACAGAACTTGCCACAGACCCCAAGTTAGGTTCTGGTTTTCATGTCTGTTCAGAAAGCGTAAGGAGCTTGTGGTGTGTCTACCTGGGAGGTTACAACACCAGGCAGAAACCCCTTTGCTTGCCTTGAAGGCTGTAAAATAAGATGGTATGCTGCTCTTGCCTGACACTTTGGCTCAGCATGGTTTCTTTTCTGGGTGAATTAACCTGTGTTGAACTCGATCATCTGCAACTCAATGGTTTCAGGTCTTTGCTGAGTATCTCTGTTAAAATTCTGTGTTCGTTCATACCATTAGTTACTGCACCCATGTAAGATAAACTGGTGGTCCTTGTTAATCACTTAGCCACGAGTGGGTAAGCCTTGTGCAGGGGAAGTTGCTGAGTTGAATATGGATGGCAGAAGATGATTCCTTCCTGCTTCCTTGCATTGCCCATCAGACCTGAAAGTCACTTGCTTTCTTCTTCAGTGAATTTTAATACAGTGGTGCCTGCGCAGCCTCTGATCAAAGGAGTATTGTCATGGCACTGTGGTGAGATGGATCATAGAAAACATATTCTGTGGTTTCACTTAAGTTTTTCTTTATTGTTGTTCTTCCCTTTTGCTGATTCTTTTCTGTTACCCATCACCAATGTGATGAAGTGTGGCACTGTAATGCTGCTAATGATGTTCTGAGCTCGTTGGTCTCGCTGGGAAATATCAGTATTGCATCAAAAGTCACCTGGCATAGAAGAGCTAAGGTAACCTGTGGACCCATCAATAGCTGTGAGGCTTGGCGATGCTTTGCATTCCCGCAGTTGAGCAGGGAGCCAAGGAGTCAGCACATAAGCTTTGCTTTACAGGATGATTTCTCAAGGGCCATTTAAGTCAGCATGATTTTTGTTTCAACTTGTTGGTCAGACTCAGCATGACCATCACAGTCAGATAATCTGACCCTCCTAGGTGCGCTTGAACGGTGCTGAAAATTACGTGTTTGTGCTGAATCCAGAGCTTGGACCACAGGCGTGATCCATTTTAGCCTTTGAATTTCTGTTTTAGTACAGGTATGTCCTTCAGTTTGGCTCTAGATGTGATGAGAGAGAGCCTGTCTATAGGAAACGACGACAGCAGGAGGGACTTTTGCTTTTGGGACGTCCAGGCCAGCTTTCTGCTGGCTATACTCTGCTTCACAGCACTGGGGCTAAATCATCGTTGGTGCAACTGCTAACTCTGGTGGCGGTACACCACGAAGGGATCTGACCCCAGCTGCAGTTTTCTTGCCCACTTAAGCGTGTTTACTTGGCTTTGCCAAAAAGATGGTGCGTGAAAATTGCTTTTATTACCAGAAAAAGAAGTGTGCAATAAAACCTGTCTCCTTGGGTGCACTAATTCTATTTTACGAAGAAAGAACATATTGTTTTAATTAATCATATGAAAGCAAAATTAGCATGATTATGTGAAAGGTGCTGTAAATCATTCTGATCCACATCATTGAACAAAGAGCACTTAGTTATTCCAGAGTTGTTAAAGATTTTATCTACCCAAGTGAAAATTCAATTAGCACAAACCAGTCTCATATAAAACTAAGGATTCTGACTGCTGGAAAAACTTCGTGTGTGAATACTACCTTGTGCCAGTTTGATAAATTGCTGTAATTAACTGTATCCCACGCAAGCTAAACAAAATTTACAGAAAAGTTGTTGTACAAAAGAGGAATATCTTCTCTCTTGTTCTTAGGTAGAAATTCGAATAGTCTCTGTAATATCGTTCTGAACATCCTAGTCTACATCAAGGTAAAAAAAAAATAAAAATACTGCCAACTAATGCAGACGGCTCTGAAACTCATTGTTTTGGTTTGCTTTTTTTCCCCCTCCTGCTGCATTAGAAACAGGCACTGCACTTAACATGTTTCAATTAAGCAACTTGAATTCAATTAGTTAACCCAAGACATTAGTAGCGATAGACAAACTGAAAAAGAAATGAGATTACTTAGAAAAAGAGCTGTGTTTCTATTCCTGGTCTAGCAGGGAGACTTGCAGAGGCCTTAAAGAAAGGGGCAGAAACGGTGGGTATGGCAAGTTATGCCAGGATACATCATCTTAATGGAAAAATAACTATACAAATAAATGGGTTTGTTCTTGAAACGTGTCTTTTCTCACCTGTTAATTATATTTGTCAGGTTTTGGCTGAATTCTCCTCCTGTAAGGAAGAACGGCTGTCAGTGACTGCAGGGTCAGGCTCTTTGCTGGTACGTGTATGCGGTGACATATTGGTACTGTTCTCTGGTGGGAGGCTGGTTTCTGTGTTGCTCTTATCCTGTGCTGCTCTTTGTTTGTCCTGAAAAACAACTTATTAAGCAACTAGTAGTGGCCTGCTTAGGCAGAATAGGCAGTGTCCCATAGCCAGATGCAACTGTGTTTAGGGAAGATTATCACTATTATACCCAAAGATTCTACCCTAGGCAAACCCCAAAGATATTGTAGAATAGTCTACTGTGTTTGGACAGGACCATGTGTACCAAGGAAGGCAGCCTTTCAGGGTCTCGAATGTGATTGCTACCTGTTCTTGCTGCAAATGTGGTTGTTCAAGATATGATCAGGCAGTGTCCTTTCTTCATCTTGTCTTGGGCAGTCTTTCCCTTCAGGGAAACATGAAAAACCATGATAAAACTGCGCAATCTGAAGGAAGAAAGGGGGAATGAAACCCTCACCTTTCCTTGGATGCTTGGGTGTGAAATGTGTCCCCTCTCTTGTTTCAGTGGTTTGCTTTAGTTGGATTTCTTGGGTGGTTTCAACTTCCTTTCAAATTTAACTTAATTGCCCAAATTTGGATCTGGAGATAGCTCCGTTTGCCAAAAGTGACTCATACTAAGGGTCTTGGCCTACGCAGCAGTACCACACCAGCCTGTCTGACTTACGGGGTCTCTCTCGCTTTTTGGACTGAAAACAAAAAACTGAATGCAAGTAAGCCTTGAATTGTAAAACGTACTGGTGTGCATCCCTGGACTCCTAACCCTGCAACTAAACCTTATGGCAGACCTTGGCATGTATGTTAATCAAAAGAGTAAGCTTTCTGGATAAGATCCCTGTGCGCCATAGCCATTGCACTGATCGCCCTCACCTCCATTTGATTCGGAGAGGAAAAAACCCAAAACTTACAAACTGCAGAGTTCCTGGCACTGCTTTCTGTAGCACCTGAAAGTGTCTTGGACATCTCCCAAACATGTAATGACCTGGCCTGATTCTACTTCTATTACAGCTCAAGCACTGGAAGTCCTGGGGTCAGATCCTCCGCTGGAATACATGAGCATTGCTCTGATTACAGTCAAAGATCTCTGCCAGTCGGCACCGGCTGAGGAGCTGGCTGCTGGTTTTTAAGGGAAAATGTGGGCAAAGGGAACTGGTAGCAAATAGGATACAAATGGCTGTAGATTTAGGCAAAGCAAGTAAAAGTGTGGCAGGGGGTGTGAGGGGGAGAGGACGATAGCGAACACTCGAAGCAGCTGTCGCTGCAGTTTAGATTATTTAAGTGAACACATTTACCCAGAGCACAAGTGAAAGATCTGTCTGTGTGGCTGAAGTTACGGTTAAGCTCGTTCCCTTGGCTGTGAACAGGGATGGAATTCCTTTTTCTACTTTAAAGAAAAGAATCCCCCAACCCAAATAATCCTCAGAAATGAGCAAACCCCCACACTGGCAAGAGGGTCGTTGGGATGTAAGTGCTACACACCCTGTACAGCCCCCCCCTGCCCCAGCAGCTCTGCATCTCTTTCCACAGCAAATCGCTGTTTCCCAGCAGCTCGCTTTCCCTGCCAGTTTAATTTCAAGTCTGTTGGATTTCAGGCTTCCTCCTTTTAATCCCCACTTATTTCTTTAAACGGAAATGGTCAACCATTTTGGGGTGAGGTGGATTAGTGGAAGCGTTGTGTGTGCGTTGGCACTGAGCCATCTCTCGGCGCGGGAAAACCCGCAGCGTGTTTCCTCCCCGTGCCAGATTAGCTCCGCCGGTCCCTGCCGAGTGAGGAAATGGGTCATTGCTAATGTTGTTTAATTTTGTTTCTCCGAGATGGGCTGTGGCTGCCTTAGGTCTGTGTAGCTCGGCTATATTCAGTTTGTCACTCGCAAGCCTCCGTGCCTTTCAATAGCAGGGTGATAGGGGTGACACTTTTACAGAGTTAAAGTGGGTCAGTTGTGGGGTTTTTTTTTACCCTTTTCAGACATCAGCCTGCATTCCTTGCTAAGACAAAGGTTGATTTTATCTGATTAAGGCTTGGGTTGGGAATCTAATCTGTTCGCCTTTTGCTTCTTACTTAAAGCCCAATGTGGTACCTTATGAAACAGGCAATTGTGCAACCGCCTGCCTTACCCATCCCAGGCTTAGGGCAAAGTTTTGGGGAATAGTTTTGTTAATTGCCCCTGTAATGAAGTCTGTTCCCTTTGCTGACTGCTGAGTACTCTCAGACATACCGCTACTCTCTAAATAAGAAGAGGCAGGACTGGCAATTTGCTGGCTTTTGTGCAGATGAGGCACAAAAAATGTATCTTTGGAAATAGAAAGGACACAGCAAGAAGCCCTGTTATTTTTTTGCTCCAGCTCGAGGCTTTGCAAACAAACTCCTGAAAATATTGTTCTAGCAAACATCTGTGTGTTCTCCTGCGCGTTCACGCACGTGTGTGTGGGTAGCGGTGGGTGCCAGCAGCTGTGCGCGATGCGTGGTGCCTCCATGGCTGGTCGCTGGTTTGCCACGGGCCGAGCAGCTTACCGCTGTGAGTGAGTCACTCCTGTGGGGCTGGTGGCCAAGGTCTGGGTGCTTGTGCTCAGACCTGGGTTCCAGCTGCTCTGCCAACCTGCCCGGGCGGCTGTCCTCCTGGTTTATTGAAAAGCAATGCCAAAGCGTGCCATGGCTGCCCTCCCCATCTTTTGCACTGATTTAGAAGTCAATTATGTATTGAGTAGTTTATTCATCCTTTCCTCTTTGTCCCCCCTTGTGCCTTCTTGGTCTGTTTTCTGAACAAACATTAACTCGTATAATTTTACTGGCTGTCAAGCTGTGGTGGAGTTTATTTGGCTAGTCACTTTTTGTTTCGCAAAATTAATTAGATAAGGATGGATTTAAGTGACTGTGGAAGTCAGCAATGAAACATTACGTTCTCATTAGCCGGAATAATACAGTTGCTCTGCTGTAATCTGCAGAATCTCTGCAGAGTCAACGAGACGGACGCGAGTGAGACGAGAGGAAGTTTTGCAGTGACCTCTTGCCAAGGGGGGTGGTGATGGGATGATCGCTTGTCATCAGTATGCCCTCTTTGGAAAGGGCATCCTTTCTGGTCAGAACTACAGAGCGTGACTGGGAGGCTGTTCCTGGCTTTCAGGAGCAGAGTCGGCACTTTTGGTGCATCTCCAAGGCACTTGGCTGTCCTCTCCCTCCCACCGCTAAAGGGTTCCAACCCTGTCACTGCAGACTTCCCACCGGGGAAGGCAAAAATTGTTCCTTCCTTTACAAATAAAGAAGAATAAAGGGGAAAGGAAAAAGAAGAGGTAATAGAGAAAATCAAATGGGACAGAAGAACAAACCACAGTCTACATAGCAAAGTGGGACTGAGTCTGTCCCTGTGTTCAGGTTGGTGTGTTCAGGCATGCGTGATTTTGAGCGCTTTGAGCTGCTTTGTTGT
This sequence comes from Burhinus oedicnemus, assembly GCA_008921705.1. Classification (NCBI taxonomy): domain Eukaryota; kingdom Metazoa; phylum Chordata; class Aves; order Charadriiformes; family Burhinidae; genus Burhinus; species Burhinus oedicnemus. The sequence goes on from VFFE01006198.1 coordinate 90,256, forward strand.
CATCCTAAATGCTACCGTGATAAAAATAATAAGGCTTTCTATTGGGATGAATAAAGAACCATATTTTATATTAGAGTAAGGTAGAATTTCAGTGTTGTGCTAGGCTCAATAGCCTAAAAAATAGGTTCTGAGGACCCCACTTCTACCCATTTAGAGTTCATACCTCCATGTGGAAATGGCTGTTGTGGAGACTAAATGGAAATCTTATATCTGGGAGGATGGAGCTCTGCTTCTGCAGAGAGGATGAGCTGTCGCGAATGCTGAGCTGCAGCCTGCAAGCAGAAAGGTGATCGAATTCCTTGGAGACAAACAGCTGGAGCTGTACTGACACACGGCTGGGGGCACGGAACTGGGGGTGGATGAGTCCCTTCTATAAATAATTGCTGAGGAATACAGCACACGGGATGCAAAGGACAGAAAACAATGCCAAGGACAAAAATGCACGACTAGGGAATACTCTGAGAGAGTGGAATGAATCATACAGTGAAAAACAAAGCAGAACAGGGGAAGGTTCTGGGGTTACAGCAAATAATGATGCACCTCTCCTGTGGAGTGCCTCAAATGAAAGGCACTTGGTGAAAGTGGTTTATAAGATGTACACTGGATTGAAATTCCCACTGAGGCCCGTGGAATTGTTCCCATTTATTTTTTTTAATGAGTTGATTTGGGCCTTGTGGGCCACGTTTTGATCCCTTGTGCTTTGTGGATGTTTTCTTATTCTACTGGGCAAATGTACCAATTGGTTTCAGTTGGACTGTTTGAGTACTAAGACTGCGTTAATTGTGTTAGGATATTCCTGTTGTTATTTAGGATCGTGAACTGTCACAGGATCAAGAACCTCTCTGCCTACCAGAGTTTTAAAAAGGATTCTGTTACCCACACAGATAACGTCCCAGTGCAGCACTGGGTAGGGCTGTAGCTGGGGGAACAAGAATTTAAGCAAAGATGGAGAGCTGAGAAAATTGGACCTGTTTGCAAATGTGTGAAGAACTCAGCAGTTGTTTTTAGCTGGCAGGGGACACTTCTCAAAGCAAGACTCCCCAGCCTTTTGCTTCAAAGCAGCATAAGAAATTCACCCAGATAATGTTACTTACGTCATGCACCTAATTCTTTTATCTGCTAATGGTACCAAGCAATTAGCTTGTCAAATGTTTGCAGCTGACTCAAAAATATTTATATTTTTTAGCCTTGAAACAGAAAATACTGTTTTGCCCTCGTCTCCTGAAAAATGCCAGACATTCAGCTGACAATAGTAGGAATCTGAGGCAGCAGAATGCCGTCAGCGGAGACCACGCAGGGGCCAGGTTTGGACCCTCATCTCCAAAGTCCTGCTGGGTCATTAACTCTTCCAGGTTGTCTTTTTTTTTGCCCCCAGACCTTCTGGTTAAGGTAGTACCAGGACACTGACGCCTCTTTGGGTTTTCCTTCTAAATTACTAACCCAAACTATCTATGTTTATTTTAAAGTTTATTGTGACCATGTATCACGTAATTGCAGATTTGAGTGTAAAACAGGGAAAGGCACCTGGGGCTTGAGTTTTATTGTCAATAAATAATTGGGAGAATCTGGGAGCTGCAGCGTGATGAGGAGTATCTGTGCGCCAAAGGGGTAGGACGCTGAAAGTGCAGTGAAGCAGGAGAGTGGAGGAAAAAAATAACTAATTAATGCTTATTGAATAAAACTATTTTGCTCTTGATCTGTGGGAATTAGACTTAGAAAGAATTAGATTTAGAAGAGACTTGAGCAAGCTGATTTGGTGACGTGGGTTTTGGTGGAGCACTGAGGCCGGTGTTGTTTGCAGAAGCACAGACGCCAAGGTCATGTCTTTGAACTACACATGTTTTTGATGGGAATAAAAATGAAAGACATTCCTAGTGTCTTTGAACTGGTATCAAAAAAGAACTAGAGGTCACAAAGTGACAGTGAAGGAATGGATGCACCTGAAATATTTGTGACAAAAATTTCTTCTGCTGGGCAGAGCTTGGTACCGCACAAGAGATCAGCTGCGTAAAAATACCCTACAAGAAAACGCTCAAAGGGAGCAGAATGGGTTTGTATTAGGAAAACAGTGCTCCAGTGTGTAAATTAAATCTTGCCTTGTGTTTGGAGTGGTGGCTGGGCTGGTGCCTCAAAGGTTGGCTGTGGAAAGCAGCAGCAGCTGTGTTGCTGGAAGACACCAAAACATGGGACTAGAGAGGTCACCTCCATACTGTTGGTAGGGTAAGGGTGCTCCTCTCCCATGCAGCTGATATAGCAGAGAGTTGGTGGGTGAGGTGAGAAAGGCAATGGGAGGTATGTGAGGAGTTTAGCACTGGTTTCTACCTTCCCCCTGTACTTTTGCAGCTTGTCCTGGAGTTTTCAGCCTTGCAGACATCTTGGGTCCCTGCAGTACAGCTGCTTGGTATGCCAGCACCCCCGGCTGGAAATATGTCCAGCTGTATGAGGAAGAACAGGGGTTCCAAGCACAGGGGCATTGCTGGGGACACGCTCCCTAGCAGGGCTCCTTCCAGCATGGGGCTCTGCTGTGGTTCCTTGTTTGGTGGCAGACGTACCGTGTCTGCAGCAGGGGTGCCGGGAGCAAAGTCTCTCTGAGATAAAGGCATTGCAAGGAGGGTGTTTGAGGTGGGGAAGACTGAACCATGGGTCTTGAAACAGTTTATAGAAGTTAAGTATCTAAAATGTCCAACATTTTTTCCCTACTCTGAGCAGCAGCAGAACCCCGGCTGAGACCACTGGCTGTTTCATCTATCCGGCCCCGGTTATGGCTCTTCCCTTCCCGAGTGTTAAAGCTCAGACGAAGCAGAGCTCCTCTGAGCTTAGGGAAAGAGTTTGCATTGACTGTGGGTCTGTTGTGGGTTTATTCGCACATACCGACCTTTCCTGGCCGCTTCCTCGCCCGTCCCTCTTACGTCTTCCTCCTGTCGGTGATTCTGTCCGCGTTATCCATCCATCTAGGAGGAGTGCCGATAGAAAGGGCTGTCACTCTTGATGACTGACAAAAGGACGTGCATTTGTCCTTTTGTCTGTCAGTGTGATAAGCAAATCCAGTGCCAGTCATTTGCATGCAGAGAGGACCGTTTCATTAAGAATTTCATTAAGATGGTAATGTTTAATGTTTCCTGGAAAAAATGAGTTTTTGGGTTGTTCAATTATATAATTAAAGTCAGAGAATTAGGGAAGATTGCAAGCTGCTTGCATAATGTGGGCAAGTTTAATGGTAAAACTTGTAAATAAGTTCAAAGGAAATGAGCTTTCTTTAGGTTACTTGCCTTGAATGGAGTGTGTCCCCTGCAAGGGTGAGGGATACGGAGGAGGGCAGATGGGGAGTTAACAGGCTTTGACAGAGGAATGTATTAGCAGACAGATCTCATTTTTTCACTGAGTTTGAGCAACAGGAGACAGGTGACCTGGTAAAACGCAGAAAGTGCTGCTCGACAGCCAGGCTCAGCCAGCCTGCTGCGTGAGCCGTGCCCGGGGGCTCTCTGGAAATCGTGCCTTGCAGAGGCTGAGATTTAAGAACATTTCTTCCACTTTATTTAGCACAGCACTGGGTTACAGTGGCATTGGCCTCTTATTTTGCAAACTTGCGTTAATTTGTTCCCTGTGATGTTATTATCTCCGTTCCCACCACGAGTGGGGTTGAAATGCTGCACAGACGTTGTGCTAGAACTGTCTGCCTGCTCTGTGTGTGTGTGTTTGTGCACGCAAGGGAGGAGCATCCAACGCTGACCGGAGTGAAAGCCAACAGCAGGCGTACAGCCAGACTTGTAAGGTGAAGTCAAGGTATGTGAGATGTGTACACACATATATGTATGTATAGATGTACATATCCACATATATACACGTGTATGTATGTGTGTGTGTGAATCTGAGAAGAACAAATTCAAACACTGTAGCATTCATTCCTTAAGCTAACAGAATATGCCCTATCTGCTTTGCTATAGAATAGGTTTCCTTCCTTAAGGTAGCGGGAATGGTTTGGGAGGGATCCTTTCCTCTATAGGGGACAAACTTTTAAAGATAACTGTGCCCCATCAACGCAGTTTCCATTGCAGCAGGCAATGTCCTTCTGTCTCCCCAGTTTGCCCAAATCCCACCTGCTAGAAGGGGCTCTCCTGATGACACCCTGGGTTTCCCAGAGCACTGGAGGAGCTGAACCTGCAGTTCGTTAGCATCCAGATGGCTCATTAGACTCCCTGACTCCTGTCCTGCACCAACACTAGTCATTGTTCAAGTGGGGCATCTGACAGGGAGCTGCTGTGCTCCTGTCTGCTGAGGGTTACCAGCTCCGCGTGGTTACTCCAGAAGCTCTCTGAATCTCTTCACAGCATCCTTTAAATGACAATCCTGAAAAGGGACATAAAAAGGGAATTTATTAGGGAGAATTCCCAGCAGAACCTCAAGCAGTTTAATACCTTAAAAAGAAAATGGTGACCTGACAACGCTGCAACAATAAGTCATGTATTATGTGCTTCTCTTTTTAGTGCTTTATATAGCTTGTTTTAAGGAGATGACCATTTTTGATGCACCATTATTCTTTATAAGGAAGATCTATATTTGAGTGACTGAGAATAACAACTCCTCATTTTTTTTTAAATTTTTTTTTTATTTTTCACAGTGTTCCAGTTCAGTTCATTATAGGCTTTTATTTTGTTTAATTTGTGACTTTTGAAAGCTGGCCAGCCTATTAATAATTTCATATGGAAAAATCACTTATATGGATTAATTTATTCAATATTCTTTCCCTCATTCAGCTTGTGAAAGATTCGTGGATTTCCTCAAATTTCTTAAATCCTTTTTCCCTTCAATATATATATATTGCAACTACACCTTGGGTTGTGGGATAGTTTGGAGCATTTCACTTGGAGTATGTGGCGATACTACATTTTGGACACGAGATTAGGCTATGTATTGGCTAGCGCTAGCAGTCTGGTCTTGGTGGCAGGGTCCCTTTAGCTCCCTAGTAAGCTTGTGCCTTAATATCTATTCCCTGTTCTTACAGATTAATGTTTGATTTTTTTTTTTTTTCTCCTTCCCCCCAACCTCTGTGCATCCAGCAAATCTTTTCAGCACATTGACAAGAATGATGCATAGGTCTTTCATTATTATTTATCTGTAATGTATTATGAGTCAATGAATCACATATTTGCCTTCTGTCTGAAAAATACTTGACTGCAGGGAGAAATATACCCAGTCATTAGTAGTCAAAGAATGGTAATTCCTATGAGTTTACTACTGAGTCAATAAAAATGTGTCTAGGCATTACGCTGGACAAAAGGGGATTACTGGGTTATTGAATGGGAGGTGAGTGATTATCGATTGAAGTATTTGTGTTTTGATATAGCTTTGAACAAAAACATATCACGCATGTTGTCACTTGCCCAACTTTTGGGTTGTCTCTGTATTAATAGAAATACTCCTTTTGTGTTGCCCATTAATAGTGACGTTATTCACCTGTTAAGTTTTGTAATGCAGGCTTGATTTGTTGGTCAGCTCTGCGTTCTTCCCAATGAAGCTGTGCAAATACTGGGATTCATGAGATCCATAACGTGCCATGTGGATCTGCCCCTGACCCGTGGGACCAGCGAGGGCCAGCCCTTGCGCTACAGCTCAGTCTGGCAATCACACAGTGATCTGGAGCAGCTCTCTGCTTTAGCACTACTCTTCATTTAGTATTTCCATATTTACTGTTGTCATAGTGTTGAGAAGAGTGGGAATGTATTTTGCTTCCCAAATTCCCTGAAGGAATCGGCTCTCTTACTGCAAAGTAGTTGAGAATGCTGCATAGATGGGGAAGATTGATGAGCAGTAAGTAAAGTATTTAAACACGTATGTAAGACAAGCTTTGCATGGTATCCATTTATCATCTTGAATGAACTTCATTTCCAAGCTGAGTTCAGACTTTTAAAGGAGAAAACAAGAGCTTTTGCTCTTGGAGTTGCAGCTTTAGAGAACTTCAAGGAGCAGCAGCCACTACAAAATTAGTCTATCTCTGGATCTTTATTGAACTGTTAGTGGTTACACATTTATTGCTGCAAAGGCTTGGTTGCTGCTGATGGCGAGAGGGACACAATCAGACATTTCAACAGTGTAATTACTCTGGTGTGGAGGCAACAAAGTTGTTCCAAGGTCATGTTGTCACATCAGAGCAGGCTGTTTCCTGCATCTTGTTTTTATGCCCACACACAAAGAGACACTTTTCTGGCTGATATTTATAGATAAGTCCTACAGTCATTTTAATTATGCACAACATACTGATGCCTGCCTCACTGATCATAATTGCAGCTCTGACCTGTTTTATTTTGTGATTTAGATGCTTTCTCTTAAGCATTGCTCTGGGGTATGATTTACAGTGGCAGGTACTGGAAGTGAGGAGACAGCCATTGATAAGGCAGCTTCAGCTGGAGGAGGCTGAAACGTGCTGTGGGCTGTCACTGATGGGCTCCTACATGTTCTTGAGGAAAGTGTTGCCAGCAACAGCTGGGAGGGGACAGACCAGGACCTGACTGTCCCATCCTGCTCAGATGATGTGTCTTGCCCATCCCCTCCAACTTCGTTTCCCCTCCTAGCACTTCTCAGCATGAAAAGTCTACAACCAAAGCCTTCACTCTCTGTCTATTCCTTCTGAAAGTGATCCCCTTCCCCTTCCCCAAGACAGGTCCAGGAGCAATATGAACACTCTTCCATAGACAGCCTTCTGCATCGTGGTGTCCAAGAAAAGCATTCCAGCACTACTACCATGTCCCTTCCATTTGTCACATTAAAGATTCACTAACCAGAGAAATCCATTTCTTGTAAAACAAGGAAATGTGGGAACATGGCATCTCGCAAGCAGCAGTGCTGTCAGCCTGCATATCATAGCAAAAGAACCCCCAGGGAATGTCTGGGAAGACTTAATTTTTTAAATCCCTTGTCATGTTGTTATGCCACTCGTTCACTTACCAGAAGAGGTGTCAGAAGACAAGTCCTGTGGGCCTTCTGCAGTGCTTGGCAACAAAGCATTTGTCACCTAATGCTTCAAGTGGTTATCCAGGGCAGGAAAGGCACGAGTGTTTGGGAGAGAAGATGACCCGTTTCTATCTTTCAGAAGTCTTCCTCAGATGGAAGCTTTGCTAGCAGAGATTTCTGTTGATGGAAGAAAGCTGGGAGACAACAAGCCCTTTGGAGAGTTGCTTTTCCATGGAGTGCTGTCTGCAGAGCCCTGTTTTGGTTACTTTAGCACCGTTAACAAGTCAGGGCTTGCATCTGCTCTTTCTCTGCAGGAAAGTCCTGCCAGGTTCCAGTCCATTATAACCAGAACATCAGGACATGGCCTGTCTGCACACAGACTCTGTGGTAGTTCTTGTGAGCTAAGTCTGGAATCCTGAACCCTAAAAATGGGAAATCCTGTGTCCTGGGGCTACAAATAATGCTCTTTCAGCTGCAGCAAGGGCTTATATTCCACAGAGGGAAATGATCCTCATGCCTGAATCAGTGAAGTGCACCAGCCTCCCCCTTGCCAGTGGGCAGATACAGAGTGGAGGCTGGTCCCTGTCTGAACCGGGAGCAATTCAGTTCTTGCTATGTATTTAAAAAAACCCACAACAACAACCAACCAAACAAAAACACCCCAACCTGATCTAACACTTCCTCTGAATTCTTCACTTCAGCAAAAAACACCTGGTGGTGGTGGGGCAGACTGGAGAACCAGCTCTGCAGGTAACAAAAAGAAACGTAATGAAGAAGTGATGAGAAAGGGGGCTCATTGGTTGCTTTGATTCTCCCCTGGTGTTTATTCGACTGCATTCCTCTCCATGGCTATAGTCTGCTTTGTTTGGTACGGCTTTCTCTGGTATTTTAAAGAAACATGACATGGCGTAACTCCTATAGGAAAAGTGATGTTCAATAACGTAGCACTTTAATCGCTGTGGGAGCGTTCAGCACGGGGCACCTGACAGCCCATTGGAATGGGCTACAGCTTTTCTCACCTTCAGGTTAATGGTTTGTATTGCACTCAGCTGCTCTGAAACGGGTTTAATGCCACGTGTTGAATCTAGTTTGGAGGAGAAGCCATAGTAAGAGAGGAAATGTTGAGATATATTTCAGTTGGGTGGTTGTTTTGTTTGATTGGGTTTTGTTATTTTGGGTTTTTTTGTGTTTTTTTTTTTTCCTACTGGGAAAAGAAATGCAGTGTTAGCCTTACTCTGTAGCATTCCCAGTCTACTTCTGCTATTATTTTAGCAGAAGCTGAAACAAAAAATTCCCCTTGTCTCTGTGTATTTCAGCAATGCATCTCTGTCCCAGGTTCACTGCACTGGCATGGGAGCGATGGGAGCAGCCATTCACTCCACACTGACCTGAGATGTGGAATTCGTTTTATGTAAGCTACTGAGCTGCTGTGATTATCCTTTATTGTGTGAGAGTAAACAGTATGGGAATCCTCTGTGTCCCCTCACCTTCTCCTGTTGTGTCACAACATCTGCTCCCGTTCTGGCCTGCCACAAATCTTGTCAGAAGCTGTAATCCCATACAGGGACTTCAGAGTGGTTCTTTAAAAAGCAAAAAGAAAAAAAGCTCTCCAACATGTTGAATAGTGACAATTTAACTTACAATAACACAAGGGTGACTTCAAGTGTGGTCCTGTTCTTCAAGTGTCCTCAGTAAGAGAAGAAACATATCTGGAGTCCAAGGCAAACAAGTAGCAGCAACCTTGGACTGGCGCTTCCTCCCCTTCTCCCAAAGCTGCACCCCACAGCAATGACCTTATGCTGTTGCTTCATCCAAGCAGAGGGTTTGCCCTCCATGTGGGTTTGCAGACCCAACAGCTCCTAGACCTGGTTCTTAACAGGGAGCCGGATGGTCATCCTAGCAGTGGCTGGACCTGCTCTTAATGGGCGAGGGTGTAAAATAAAACCAATCTGCGCTGCCCCAGCTGCTTTCCTCCTTTTTCTTGGGCTCTTTCCCAACTGAGGCAACAAGTCTGTGATTTCCAAAAGCAAACACCTCACTTGGTCTGTCTCAGATCAAACTGTGTCACAAGTGGCAGGTCCTTAAAGCAGATGTGACAGCTACAACCAGGCATGTCACCCAGCTGGTGCTTGTCAGGACCTGGTGTGACAGTCATGGCGCATTGCGGGCCTGGCAGTAGGCAGAAGAGCCCCTGAGAACTTCTCAGCTCAAAACCAGCTTATAAATGATTGATCATCAGTGCATGAGCACTGCACGAAATGCTCGTGCCAGCTTGACTGAATTTGGTATCTGTCGTTCACGCTGACCGACGCTGCAGGGAGATAAGTGCTGCTCACTGACCTGAAGAGGACTATTACCGGTTGACTTCACAGGCGGGGGTTGCAGGATCCTGCCTGTTTCAGAGCTTAAACCTACCCCTTGGAGCATGGTGTGGCTGCACTGTGTCTGGGCAGATCTCATTTGGATCGGGCAAAGGAGGCGGCAGGCTCTGCCTGTCCATCCATGGTGTTGGGAACTCATTTCAGATGGGTTCACCACCGCGTGCTCGTACCATCTCTGGAGTGCTGCTGGTAAAAATATCCATGTGCAGAATCAAACTTGATCAAATAGATTATATAGGCAGTGACTGATAATCTATCTTGAAGAGTTAAAGCCTGAAAGGTGGGGGTTTTTGTTTGTTTTGTTTCTAATTTGGTACCTGATGTGTCCCTGCTACCTTGCTTGTGTCAAGTGGGAGTTATTCAGAAGTTAAGAGGCAAAGGGACTTAGGCACTTGGCTGATCTCATGTAAGAAATACTTAATTGCCCTTTGGCTTCTGTCCTTACAACCTCAAAGTGCTTCAAGGTGTCAGCGTATGACATCTTCTGTCCCTCTGCATAATGGAAAGAAGTCTTACAGTTTGGATAGATGTCTCTTGGTATCAGGTGCAGATACGAAACGGGATAGTAAGGGTGTGATGAAATCTTAGGCCGTTTCCTTTGCTATCTTGTGCACCTGGGAGGATGCTTTATTTTGATGTATGTGTTTCCTGGTTTTACCAAAAAGCATTTCTCCTTCACTCTTAACGTTTGGTATTTGCAGTTCAAACAAGGTTGGCAGGACACAAGCAGAAAGCAACCGCTGAGCTCTGGTGCTCTCGTGCAGCACGAGCGCTGCAGACCCGTTCTGTATGAAGCAATGTTCTCCTGCCACAGGCTCTGACTTAGTCTCGATTCAAACTCATGTGGGCCCCAGGTTTTGTAAGCATAAAGCTTTCTGGGGTAACCTGCCTCAATCACCCTCGTTGTGGCTTCTATGCTGGGATGCACTTTTTTGAAATTGCCGAAACGCTACCTGTTTGCATATCATTAAACACTGGGGGCTCTGTGACTGTCAGTTTTTTAATTCCAGAATACAGCAATGTGCTGACAGCGAAGACTTAGGAGAGTGGTAACGACATGAGCAGGACAAGTATTGGGAGGCTGTTGGGGTTGTATATGCACAGAGAAGCCTTCCCCAGCTAGCAGAAATCGCACGGCTCACCTTGCCCTTCCTATCTGGCAGTAATGCACCATCAGCTGAAAGCCAAGAGCTGTTTATTGATTATTACACACCGTCATTAACCAGCACGTGCTGAAAGGAGGCACTGAAGTAGAGAGTGAAAATCTGGCTTTCAACTCCTGGGACTGATTTTCCAGGAAGGTGAAAGCAAGCCTGTGACAGACAACAAATTGGGAAATTCCTGATGTGTCACACATCACTGCCAGACTGTGCAGCAGCTGGGAGGACCTGATGCAGAAATACGGCCCATTAGCAGACCTCATATGTTGTCAATATTCTTGTGGATGGGTCAGGGTGTAAAACTGACCAGGCAAGACAACAGACTGCAAGGCTGGCACCTTGAGAAACTTCGTCTTCCGGAAGCGCTTGGGAAGGGGTGAGGTGACTTTGAATGTGCTGCCATTAAGGTGCAGCAACTGGTGGCCCAAAAGCAGCTTGGGCAGTGGTGACATGGTAATTGCCAGCTCAAAAGGAGGAGGCGAGTGTGTAGGCAGGCAGAGGAACAGAACCATTTCTTTGTTGTTTTGTTTGCAGAAATGAGCTGTACACCAGTTAAGTGAATCCTTTCAGTGGTGGCACCAGGGTTTTTAGCTTCACCTCTGTGGTCTCCAAGCCGGGTCCTTGGGTGGTGGGAGCAGTGGTTGCTGGGGCTGTCATCACTGCTTTCTGCTCACTGCCTGAAGCCACCTTATTGCACTGTAATCGGCAAGGAAACATGCCAGTATGGGCAGGTGTTAGAGCCGCTTACTAATTTTTATCAGACGATAAATGTTTTCATTTATTCTCTGTCGCAGAAGAAGCCTTGGTTACTCTTTGGGAAAATTGAACAGAGATAATAGGTTTCTGCTAATGCTCCTCTTCTATCTTGCTTACTCAGAGCCCGTCCCATCTCTACAATGGGGAGACCAGCTTGTCTGTTGAACATATCACTGCCAAAGCAAACTGTGGAAATCTAATGATATTACATATTGCTCTCAAAGATGGAGAAAACATTTGTAATACTCTGGCTTATCGCTAAGCTGCCCAGTCATGAAAGAAGTGGCAAGCTGATGCATTCAAATAATAGTATAAAAATAACAGAGGAGGAGAAAAATGTTCTAAGAAATCTCTGCTTGGTGCTAACTTTTCTTATAAAAAAGACCAATGCTTTGGCTAGGTCAGTATGATTGTAACAGCATCTCTGAGATGCGATTTGATGTGATATTTGTAGAGGTATTGTTTGGCAAGTTTATTTTACTTTTTCCCTACCGACCTCCTTCCCTGTTCCATAATTACACTGAAAAAATAATAATTGAGAGAGTGTATAATGCCTAAGTTTTTATTCATAGCAACTATCCACTGGTGAGCTTTAGTAACAATTATCTTCCTTCCAAAGTACAGGACTGCACAGCAAGAGATTAGATTGGTTTCATGACTTTGCCACCAACTTTCTTTCTAACCTTGGGTGAACCTTTTGATCACAATTATGTCCCAGTGCATCAGCGTTATTAAATTTAATAATATTTAATAATATAATTTAAAACAAATATTGTAGTTTAAATGAGTACTCTGACATAAGACTGCCTCTCTCTTCCCTTCCCTCCCCCCCCGCCAAAGATCTTAACTCGGAGCTTTCACTCACCTTGGTGGCAATTGACCTTTCTGTTTTGAGCTATTGGGTTACTTCATGACACCTTTCTTGATTGTCTGAACCAAGCACAAGCCTTCACATGGCTGAGAACTGTGGGCCATGTGCAACGTATGGGGCTGAGTGAGCCCAGAGCAGCGCCTCTGCTTGGAGTGGACACCACAGCTCCTGCTGCGTCATTGCAGATGGGCTGTGCAGGATGTGGGGGGGGCTTCAGGGCCACCCAGTCATGGTCTGCAGCCGTTTTGGTTCGCTTCCATCTAGGGCCGTAGGCATGGCCTGGGAGCTGCTCTCTATTGCATCAGGAATGGTATGTTGCTCAGGGTCGGGAAGTTTCTGGTGTTTAAGAGCCTCATGCTAAGCACAGCTCTCAGCCAAGGTGATTTTGCAATGCCTGTGTTACCTGTATTGATGGATTTGATGCCTTTAGCCAGATTGAATTGGTGTCTTCTGCCAACAGAAAAAGTGAAAAGACCCCCAGGGTGCCCAGTGTGTTTGATATGAAGTCCACAAAGAACAGAAATAATTGCTGGACCCCTGGTCTCTCTTATCTTTGGCCATTCCTGTCTCCTTAGTACAACAATATCCGGATAAAGCTGTCTAACTGCTAGGGAAACCTCCTTTCCAGGCTCTTCCCAAGTCAACTAATGCACCTACTCTGGACGTGCAGTTGATAACATGTGCAAGGTGTAGCCTGGGGGACATCCTCTTGCTCCACCTCTGTGTTTTGCTTGATACTTGTTTCATGAGAGGACCTAAGGTTGCAAGTGGGGTTCCCAGAGATGATCAATCAGCACAGTGAATCCTGTTGCTTCCTCCCCATCACTCACTGGAAGGGGACACTGCATTCTAGATATCGGACTTAATTGCTTTCTGAATGGCAACGCATTAGGTTTAATTACCCATAAAATTGAAGTACAGATACTTTAGGTCCAAAATAATTTTCCAGCTCAGTAATCTATATGTGGCCAACCTCTCGGCACAATACCTTGTGTTTCCAAAGGCATTTCAGGGTGCAACAGTTACACACGCATCTGGAAAAACTCCTTCTGCATTTGGCAGTTTTTTGCTTGCAACCAAAACGCAAGAGTCTGGCTTTTGACTAGCTTGCAACTGAAATAACCTCTAGGATTGCCAAGTAGAGGTAAAATTCTACCAGGTCAGAACAATAGTGTTACCTTTTATCTTTTAGCTGATTGCTCTTGTAAAAAGTAAAAATGGGAAAAACCAGGCCCATTAAAATAGATGGTGTGTCCTGTTTTAATTCATTGCTATTGAAAGAAATAAGCTAGATCAAATGCAGGGAGAATAACTACAGAGAAACTTCAATTTACCTATGAAATCTTGTAAAATTAAAAGAAAAAAATAGTTCTTGCTCCTATATTGAAGTCATGAGGTCTCTGAATAGAAACAGGATGAAAAGAAGCATCCTTAAAGATTCTATGTTTTTTTGTTTCTGTCTGTTTCTCCACCCCCGACTTCCAGCCACTGGGCTCTCCTGACCAGGGTCTATCTCGGGCAAGTCTGCTTGGGCACTTTCAAATGCGTGTGATACCTTCCTTCAGGTTTTGTAACACGTTGTCCTCTGCTGGGGCTGTGTAAAGAGCAAAATTGGGCAGCGCTTCAATTGTATTAAAGCATGACTGAGATAAGGCTCAAAAGAATGAAAATAGGGCCGTTCAACCATTTCTCTTTGTGTTTTTTTCTTTTTTTTTTTTTTCCTTCTTTTCCACACACAGCTCATATACATTCGTTGGAGATCATCACTACAAACTCGCATGCACGCCAAAGGTTTCAGGAAGGAAACATGGCTATTTAGCTGAATAAGAGTATTTGGAATTAGACAGCTAGTATTAGCAGCATTAAGGTTTTTAAAGAAATTCAGAGATGACTCACATTTCAGGGGAAAAAAATCCTAAACTGAGTGTTATGAGGCAGCAGTCCATGAACAGGCCACACCAGTGGGAGTCCATAGCAATGTATCTTGCACCTTCAGCTACTCACTGTGGAATAATCCTTACTTTGTTTGGAAGGAAAATAGTAGATCTTAGTCTTACCCTGTTTAGCTGTGACTGTGTTCCCATTTCTTCCCCAGTCTGTGGGAAGAAAATGCAACAGGGCCTGTTATTCGTGATGGCCCTGAATTCAAGGACTTAAATAAGATGGGTACAGGCTAGGTGAGCTCAAGCACAAACGTATATTAATATTTCCATGGTGGCTGGCTAGGATTCTGCTTGCATTGAGCCACAGCTTTGCTTATGCCTGCTCTGTATCTCAAAAACATCATGAGTTTTCCTATTGCTTTCCCTATAAATCATTCTTTGTCGAGCAAACTACATACCTCACTGAGCAAAAGCTAAATATTCCTTCCTTAATCTGGAGTATATATTATTCTGCTAATGCTCATACGGCTACTTTTTATTTTTTTTCAAGGTCATTAGTCACTCGCCACAATGGTAAAATGTGATGAACAACCCTATGAAAAGTTCAATGAAATGAATAACTAGCTTTAAACTATTTTATGGGGGAAAAAAAATGGCAGCAGTAAACTATGCAGCGGGTTTCACATAGATGAATTTTCTATGATTAACCTTGCAAAGCTGAGATTCAGTCTTCTACATTGTTCTTTACATACCCTCGTGAAATTACTCTAATGATCAAGATTTTCCTTTATTATTTTCTTGCAGTTTTTAGTTTCTCAGATAAGACATGGGTGGTAACTGGAATTTCCCTGCCTCTGAGAAGTAATGCCAGTCCTCTTGTGTATTTATTTTTAGTAATTTCGGAGCTTTCCCCCACAAGCACTAGAGTAGATGAGTAATGAACTGGTTTCAGTTGGAGCTGTTCTACTTAATACACAATATATTATGACCAAGTAATAAATTCACAACAAAAAAGGCTTATCATAGTACTGGGTATCCAGTTATAACAAGTCCTTGGTTCTTCTGTGGGAAAGATGCTATAAAGATATCAACCCTGATGTTTGCATTTACTTATTCAGATGAATAAGTAAATAAATTGGGTGTAGGTGGTTTAAGAAGAAAAAAAAAAATAGTTTGTCACAGTGGCCTTCAGACTGAGCTAAGAGAATGACCCGTGGCACAGTACAAACAAATGATCCAATGCCTTGCTGTGAACACATCAATCTTCTCCTGTAGTGACAGAAAGTATTGAAGAGGCACTAGCTGTGTTATCTAGTGTAGGGGTGTCCAGTGGGACCTGATTAGGGTTAGCAAGTTGCTCGGAGATTTTGGGTGGAGATTGTTCTGGCTGGGTAAAACATTGCACTTATGAACAGAAGTGGAAGTGAGTATTACTTTTTTCCTTGCCGCCTTTGAAGTTTTTCAAATTCCAGTGTTTTCAGTTCCTGCAAACTCTTGTTTCTGTAACTGCTGCAATGCTCGCAAAAGTGAGGTTTGTCTGTCTGGAAAGGTTCAGCACAAGTACACTAATCTATTTGAATCTCAAGGGCTTACTGGGCTAAGTCTTGTATGGATCTAGATTCATCTTTGTATAGGAGTGAATTTCTGCTACAACTGTAAGTGAGTAGCAACTTCAGTGATTTTTTTTTTTTATATTTTTTTTTCTCATGATTATGTTCATTTTCTAAATCTCATGACATTTCACTTTATAGATAAAGCCCTCAAAAAATGCATTTCAAAATGACATTCTTTTGTATTGAAAAAAAAAAAAAAATATTGTTTCTGCCCTTCATGGTTACTCAAGTCTTGAGAGCACAATCAGAGAGTCTTCCATATAACAGAAAGCCCAGAGAACAAGCAGAACTATGTTTTTGCTTTTCATGTCTGAAGCCACTGTAATTTTTTGGAATATGGAGGGCTCAGGGTTTTTTGAATGTCTGTTGGTGGCAATTGCTATAACACTTGCATTCCTTCCAGTTAATGCACTGTGCAAAGGTAAAAAGGCACCTTAGCAACTTGTGAAATGTTGATGGACTACCTGAAGTCAACAGAGTTGAGAGATGGGAATGATAGAAGGAGCGTATCCTGGTCACTGAGGTGACAGCGTAGCTGTAGAGATGACCTCCTCAGAGGTGGGGAATGGTATTTGGGTTGGGGATGCACGGAGTGATCACTGGATAGCTAGACACCATCTCCTTTGAGTCCTGTTATTCTCAAAACATTATGTACACAGTAATATAGCCATGTAAATAAATGAATGATAAACCCTTTGATTCGATGGAGCCAATGTGCTAAAACAGCAACACTTTGGAGATGACTGCTCCCAGCCTTGGAGTGATCAATGCTGGACGGGGCCAAATGAGCTGCTCTGTGAGCAGGCCTGGTGAAGAAATACCTCTATTTGTTTCTACTGTGCTCACAAGTGGCTTGAGTTTTCTAAAGATGGCTTCTTGTTGTCAAATTATCAGTTATTATACTGCTGTTGAAATGCTAGACTGAATATCTCAAGTGCCACTTGAGTTGTAGCAGCAGATTTGCTGGCGAGGGATGGAGACAGTGAGAGAACACAATGCTCGCCCAGGGAGAGGTTGAAACTGTCACTTCACTCTTTAATGGAGACAGGAAAGGTAATTAACAGCTAGCGTTGTGTACAGATTTGTATTTCATGGGGAAGATGACTCATTTTGGCTCTGAGCAAGTATGAGAATGAAATTAAACCAATGCCTGGTGCCACGCCAGCAACTTTGGCATTTCAAAAATATCTCCCCTCTGTGTCCCAACACAAGCTCACTATATTTTCAAAATCAGTATGTGCTTTGTGGGAGCAGGGTTTTCCAGGCTCTCTCTGTAGGTGAAATATAGCTTTTATTTTCCTACTTGCATCCAAATTCATTCATTTAGTAACCTCACTGTGCATTAGCTGTGTGGTTTTTATGTGTATCAGCCTGTTTCCATAGAGTCTTGAAGCTGTACTAGCTCAAGGTTAGATTTATTGGGACAGTTGAGGAGTTTGTAGAAGAGCGTGTTGGGCAGGGTTGGCAGAAGAGGATACACTGAACATGACATGGGAAAAGGCTGCAATTATTCCTTTCATTGGGGTCATGCTACCTACACTTTTCTCCTCCATCCCTGATGGTCAGAATGGCTGAACCATGCTATGCCTGGAGCTTCTCTCCATGTCCAAAGAGTTGTGGGTTTTTTTGTGTGTCTAATAGGTCAATGGGATACTCCAACAGAGAGCTGCAGTTTATGCAGCAAAGTTTGGACAAAAGTGCTGCAAGTGAAATGCAAGACAAGCTAATATTTAGAGCAGTGTATTCTTTGCTCAGTAGTGTGGATTTACTCTATTTGTTATCCTCTTTAGGAAGTGATCGATCACAAAGATCTCCAGTTAGACCTACCTTGTCCTTGCTTCCCTGCCTTTTCATTCTGCAAGTCTTCCCTTTTTTCTTTGAACAACGTATTACCATACATGTGCCTGCTGAGGGATGGCTGGATATCATCAACAATTCATAGACCATTCAGGTCTATCTTGGCCGAGGATCAGTGAGGAACCTTTGTGGTTGGTGGGATGGAGTAGTAAGAAGGGAGTTACCTGCATCCTCAAGGAGGTGGTTGCCTAAATACCATGTTGTGACAGACAGGAGGGGAATTACTGCTGAATGAGCCACGCGCCAGGTTAGAGATGGGGGCAAGCAGGAGCTGGCTGAGGACAGGACTACGTTCCCTGCTATATGCAGAGCCCTGGGGCAACCACGATCCTGTACCTCAGTGCTGTCCAGTTTCTCCACCATCACTTGTGTTAACACTGAGCAAGCATTGAACAAATGAGTCACAATTCCAATATGCCTATATTTACCTTTCACAGCTGTAAAGGACTATCCAGTACCTTTTTGTGACTCAGGCAAAGTGATAGGTAACTGGAAACAAGACATATTTTGAGATGTTCTAATACTTTCCAATGTTATCTTTATGCTGTGAACTTTTTGTAAAAGGTGGTAGAGACCTTGATTATTTATGTATTTATTTTTAGGAAAACCCATCCATAAATAAACCTCTACTGATGGACTGATTCATTACCTCCTCCCCCACCCATTTCCAAAATAACAACCCAGATCCAGCCCCCCACCAGCTTTACGACAGCAGGAGCAGAATTCGGATAATGAGGGCATGAGGAAAAGGTTACCAAACAAAGCTAAGGGAGTTAAATTTAGAGAAGGAAGAGCTAACAGGTGGCCAGAGAAAAGGGAGGGAGGAAGACTGTGGAGAGGCAATGAATAGAAATGTGATTGCATTTATTATGAGGTTTTTATAACGGAAAATGTTGGGAGTGAAATAAACTCTATAAAGAACTATTTAAAAATGTATTGTTTGCAGAAAACTGTAATCAATCTAACTGACAGTCAGAAAGGTCTATTTAAATTGCAGGGCTTTTCTCCCTTGCACTCTTACCAAAATCAGCTTCAACAAATTGGGAGGAGTATAGAAACAGCTAGTGAACTCATCCACTGACATGTTAAACCATTTCTAAGTCTTAACTGCATTTTGTGCCTCTCCCTTTATTTCATGGTATGATCTGACCTGGTTTTGGTCCAAGGGATGTTAACACCAAGAGTCAAGTGCCTTTCAGGCCTTGGCTTGCTTGTGTGTCTTCATACCATTTTGTTTCTTTGCCTCAAAGACAACTTTTATCAAAAGAACATTGAAAAAACAGGGATCTAACAAAACTCGCCTACCCACTGCTTTCATTTGGCAATGATAGCTTTGACCGCAACAGCGTGCCATGGACTGACTCCTAAAACAGAGATTAATTGTCCATGTGGGGGACTGAGATGTATCTAAAGAAAGAAACAGAAGTTTGGCCCATATTCTATGCAATGCCCTTGGGCTCAGTTCTCATGATGTTGGAGGATATTGTCTGAAAGAAAGATTTGGTTTACTCTGTGTGAAGAGTGAACTTGGTGACTAACTCAATGCTGTGGTTTTTTTAATTGGTACTGAGGCTTTCTTAGTTTGTTTTATACAATTTTTGAAGAAAACTCTATATCTTGGCCACAGAGCTAGTTTCCAGGTTTTTTAGACTGGAGAAACGGGATTTATCTTTAGCATTAGTCATCTGCAATGGTGTTTTGGTCTATCCATCAGTAATGGAATGAAAGGGATTTCCCTCCAGAAGTACCTAGCTCTTCATGTATGGAATCTAAATGAATTTTCGTATGTAAATATTCACATTGTAGGTAGTTGAAGTTGGACAGATGAATCCCACATGAAGTGCTCACTGTACTGAACTGGAATTGGGGAGTCTCAGTAGCACTATGTTTCAGAGATTTTTGTCAGTATAGTGGTATTAAGCCCTTAGGTAATATATTATTGTTTATACTTAGTGCAAATCCTCTAAGGATTACTGTCTTTCTTCTTGTAGAGTTTGCCTAGATTAAGGAGGTGTATTATGACAATGCTGTATCGCTACTCAGTTTTATCTGAAGAAATAACTTATATTTCTACTGTCCCTGAACCACGATCAGTTGTGCATTGATATGGCCAAGGTGCTTTTATGTTACCTAGACGTGGCCTGTGGCTGGTGTGTAGAACACAGCATTATCCTGAAGACAATGTTTCAGACTCTTTTTATGATTCAGGGACAACCTCTTGAATTTTTTCTTTGACATGATGGCAACTGACACCATTTTCAGAAATATTGATTCTGAACAGGAGCATTTAGATAGTGTCACAGCCACTGTTACAAGGACAATAACAAGGTTTTTCTTTCTCTCTCCTTTATTAATCCCTAGAAAACATAGCCCTGGCTACCTCAGCCAGCTTTAAAAGGGAAAATGCAGCACACAGACTCTGTTCTTCACTCAGTGGAAATACTTTTATTTTGGACATCCTTTTTATTCAGAGGATTGGCCCAGCCTCAGATGGCCTTTCGTTCTAATTCTGCCCTGACTTTGATTGATGTTATCTCTCTATTTAGGGATTGACTAATTAAGGCTCTCCAATCTAAAATCAGTTTGCTGCTTATTTTTTTTGTGTGTTTGGGTGGCTTTTTTCCACTCAATTATTATTTTGAGTTTGAAACGGAGCAGGGCACCCTGTTGTACAACTTTTTTAAAGTGTTTTCTTTCCCAGTGCTAAAACCAAATCAGATTTAAACTCTTCTCTTTACTGTAGAGTTTTCCCTGATCAAATCTACCTGTCCTCATTTAACCAAATCACCCTGTTTCAGATTACTGTGTTGCTAATTATAGTATTGATTACCTCTTCCTGTCATTCATTCTTTTTTCAGGCTTGTTAACAGGTAGCTTGAAATTCTGCAAGGGGAGTTTGCATAGCATATCCTTGAAATTACACTTGGAAACTATTACTTGGACAGTTACTTTAGAGGCATTCTTGGAGGTCATTACAGTTTTTGTCAAGAACAGTTTAATTCTCTGCCATTTTCCACTTTTGTTATTATTGTGGATTGTCATGGGAGCAGGTTAATTTGGTCCAATTTCCTCCTCATGTTCTGTCCCTCATCTCATGAATGCAAACACCTGAAAGCTGGACTCTGCAGAAGATTAAACCTGTGGTGACAAGCAATTCCTGTGACAGAGGCTTTAATGAGAAGAGAAAAAGACCTTAAAATGTCTTCTTTCACTTAATAAGAATAATTTAAAAAGTGGTATGAAAATCACTGGAGGATGGCTCTGACCTGTCTGCTGGTCACTTTAGGAGCCGTGCTGGGCCTGGCCTTCGGGTATGCACGTGCAGGAAGGTGACTCCATGGGCAGGCAAGATTAAAGCCCCTCTCTTTGAAAAGCAAAGCAAGCTCCTCAGTAGTGATCTGGGAGAAAAGGGGTTGGTGGTCCTGCTGTCTGAAGGCCAATGCCACATGTGAAGGGTTGGCTCCTGCGATCTTCCCGTGCAGCAGCTTGGCTCCATGCTATTCTCTGTCCTGGCTCACTGTTAAGGACAACATGGAAGTAGCAACCACCTGGTCAGCCAAAGTCTGTCTAGTGGCAGATGCATAGAAAAGGCACAAGAAATAAATGGATGGTGAGTCTGCCTCAGACAAACCTTTCCAGTTTTTGAAAATTGCTGGTTTAGAGGCTTTCAAGCCATACTCTTAGGTACTAAGTCTTCATGACTTTGTCTAGTCCCTTATTAAATCCTTTTAAAACCTTTGTCTTCTGCAATAACTTGTGTCAAGGAGTCCCATAAATTAACTGTGTAAAAAAGCACTTTATTTAATTTGTGTTAGACATGCTGCCTGATCACTTCATCAAATTCCACCCCTCACCCCCATTTATTAAGTTGGGAGTAGTTGCCCTCTCACTACCTTTCCACTCCTGATTTTACAGACATCTTACTCCCCCTCCATCACTCTCCCACCATACTCGAGAGAGAGCCCTTAAAGAAGTGCAGACCCGTTAAACGGGAGAGGCCAGCTTGGAGCTGCTTCTTGGGGTCAGATTCATCAAGCAGTGCTGTGGACCTCAAAGGGAGTGCTCTGTAGCGATGAATGTAGCGCTTCTATCCATGATATTGAAAGAGGCTATTTGCAATAGGAAGCATTTACCATAGTGTTGCCTTTCACACATACCCCATTCAGGCAAGCATAAGCATGTTTTTAGGGTAACTTTTTTACAATGGGAATCAATGAGTTTGCTGTCACTTGCCAGGAACACCTGCCCATCACCCTAGGGAGAAAATCATTACTTTCTGGGAGTTTATTGATGGCAGGGCTCTGATTGATAACTAATTCCAGCTCTGGGTTTCTCCTGCGACTTGTCTCTTGCTGCCTCATCCCTTGACCCATCCCTAAACCTTAACATCCTTTGACCAGGAGGCAGGATAAAAAATAGATGCCATATTTCAGTGAGATTGTCTGGTACATCTTTTAGATGTGCATGTGAACTTAGCTCAGCAGGTCAGTCAAGCCTTCCTCTTGTGCTTGTTTCTCATTGACTTCTGTAAAAAGCCAAGCACATATAGACCGTGTGCTTATAGTTTCTCCCTGGGTCAGGATGAGAGCAGTCACTTTGCAGGTGGCTCGGCTGTAACCCCGTGCCTTGGGTCTGCCGGGGCGCAGAAGGCTGGCGGTCTTTCTGGTCCTGACCTGCTGGATGAGCTTGGGGAAAAGTCACTGCCCTGTTCTGTGCTTCCAGGCTCCCTGTTTGTCACGTGGAGCAGTAAGTGTTCTGCCTCCTTGCAATCTGTGGTGAAACACCCCTGTGTAAGTTATAGGTGTTACTAAAGGACTGCCATGGCAGCAGCTTGGAGATTACACCCACTATCTGAGAGGCTTTTGTTGTTGGAAACCAGCTCATTTATATGTGAAGAAATCAGAATTTTTATAAGCAGAATGTTTTTTCCCAGGTCTGGATGCTCCCAAAAGCAAGAATGTTTCCAGCAGGTATTAAAATCTGGCTTTTGCTTTCAGTGGCAGGCAAGGATGTGTGTTATTACTGTACTTGGACAAAATGTCACTCAGGATAATACGGAGCTGCAGACAAGCTTTGCTTTAAAAGCAGGCCCTTGTCTCTCTGTATTTCCTCAGCACACTGAATGTTTGGCTAAGCTCCAGGAACTTTCCAAACACAAACAAGCATTTATGTATTAAGCCTTTTTATCAGGCTACGCTCTGTCTGAGCTGGGATGTGGGCAGCCTTTCTAATAAGGTGTATGCAGAATTGTTAATGGCTTTCCCATCAACCCGTGCAACAAAAATATCAAAACTTTTAAATATTAAATCACTAAAAGTTTTTTAGAAGTAAATCACTGTCTTTTTTTCACTAAACAGTATTAGAAGAATGAGCTAATTATGGCTTGATTAAAAACCCTTATTTTTTTTCCCCAAGTAAATAGATTGCTGCGTGTGTACGGTGACAATATGAAAAGTAAATTGAAGCTTTTGGATGTGGTTGTGCCTAGTGCTGGAATGAACTTTGGCAGCACTGGTCCATCCCTGTCCCCTGGTCAGTGGGTGACAGTTCCACAAGCTCTTGGGTTACTTATATCACAGGAGCTGTTGAACTTGGGCCAGGTTCCAGGTAGCAGATAATAACCAAACTAATAATGCTGTGCAGTGGCTAGCATAAGATGGCCAGCACTTTAGGATTTCTAAATGCATTTCTAACAGAAATAACGCTAGCTCCCTTTAATGGCAAGGGTGAGTGGGAGCTGGGAAAGGTACAATGCTGTGTGATCTCTGGTCCACCAACTCGATGCAGTGGGTGACTGCCCTGGAGCAGTTGTAATCACACTGGCATTTTGAGTTGATGAAGTTCGAATTGCTGGAGCTCAAGCTGAGCTTGTTGCAAACTCTAGTAAAGGATTTCAGGGCTTTTACTCAACTCTCTTCTTCACCAGACTCACTGAAATGAAAAAGAGATGCATTTAAAATATACATTAAAATATGTAGAAATAGTTTATATTTGAAGATACAGTCTGTTGTTTGGTCCTTAGTTTGTGTTTTGTGTCAGCGGAATGATCTCCAAAATAAGCTACTAACTCTGAATGCATACCATAGCAAAACCTGGCCTCAAGTAGTGCCTTAAAATAAAGTCTCATCAGCTGCAAGATGTGCTTTGTATTCACAATGTCGCTCATCTTGACTCATTTTCCATACACTTATAGGTCACATGCTATCCTTTCTGTCCTTAGACAGGAGGAGATAGTCCTCAAAAGGGAAGTTTAAGTGTAAATGTTTGCCTCTCTGGACTCAAATTTTGCTTGCATCAAATAGCATCTGAAATGATCTCATTTATGCTTTCATCAAATAGGTAAGTAGGAGTTGTCGTATAATACCCTGTATCTCCATGGGGAGATTAATAGCAGTGAGCTGCATGTGTGCAGGTATTTAAGGGGACAGGATCAGGGCATTTCCTATGCTCCCTTCATCAGGGAAAATCAGGGGATCTTTATCACTTAAAGTAGATGAGAAAGGGACATGGTGGTGGGGGAAGCTCTGCAGCCAGCTCTGGAGGGCAGAGGTGATGGTGGTAGCTGTTCAGGAAGGTGGGTTAGAAGCATTCACCAGGTCTTGTCTGTGTCCAGGTTGGAGGTTTCTGAGAGCTGTGTGGGGAGGACCTTTCCGAGTGAGCTGCTGTCACAGAAATACACGTGCTGAATGAATGTGGCTTTGAGGAGTAGTCTTCGAGTACACCGCGCTCTTTCAGGAAAAATCAAATATCTGGGTTCAACCACAGTTCATTTTTAAACCTTTAAGGTACACGGGAGTTCATTGTGCCTCTCTTTCCTTCCGGGAGTATTTTTTTTTTTTTTCTCACCTTTGTTTCTTGCTGATATCTGTTAGCATGCAGCTCTCCTTGCATCTAGAGATCAAAAAATCCTGTATATATGACAGGGCTATTGAAAGTAAAAAGGAGATAAAAGAGTGATAGCTGGGAATAAAGCCAATGTTGTGGTTTCTCAAAAAGCATCCTTCTGAAGTGTAAGTGCTTAGAAAAGGCACCAGATGTTGTGTGTGTATTTTTAATATAGCTTTGACTTGAGGGAAGTGATAAAGATGGTTATCTCTAAAAAAGGGAATTCAGGGCAAGTGGGAAGGGATGATGAGCTGAAGACCAAATGCTCCCCTTCGTTTGTACTTCCTCTTGTCAGGGAGGGGAGGAACATTTCAGCCAATTGATCTTTGGGCCAGAGCAGCTGTGGCTAGTAGACAACAAACACTTTAAACCGCAAGTTCCTTTAAACTCTCTCAGCATTAGCCTTTCTTCCTCTTAAATGAAGAGGAGATGCCCTTAGCATCTGCTGTGGCCTGGGATTGTTTCTCTTGTGCGCTGGGATCCCTTCACATCTGCTTCAGGCAATGAACCTCCCCTGCAGAGCAGATCTCCAGGTCTGCCAAGCGAGAAGGAAAAAGTGACACTCAGCCAGCTCTCCCCATCCTACTGTTTTCCTGAGGCTTGCACAGGCAATCCAGTTTTGGGAAATGAGGAGCTGCCAGGGTTTCTTGTATGAAGTTTGGCTTTTGGAGGCCTGTCTGCAAGGTAGGGCAATGCTCAGGGCTGCAGCGGAGGTCAGGTTGGTCCCTGCAGTCCCAGCATTGATGTTGGAGCTTGGCAGCCAGTTTCAGTCCTCCCAGGGACCTCTTCCTCTTCTTTCCCTTTCCCATTATAGCAGAGCAGAGGCTCTCCAATTCTCCCCAGCTGGCTAACGCACTTAGCTTTGACCCTTGTGCATCTCTCCTTCAGCAGAGACCTAGGGCCAGGGAGAGCTTGTAGCTGTGACCTAGGTCACGCTGGGACAAGTACTAATGCTCTGCGCTAGAAATCCCCATGTTGAACGGTTTGCAGGCATGCGGCTGACATGACCTCGCCGAGAACAGGGGAGCTGTGGCAGGAGAAGTTTCTGCTCAGTAGCTGTGAATTATGTGTGTCGCCAGCGCCGCGGAGGCTCAATTCTGTTTCTGAACACGTCTCCGCTGGCAGGAGGAGCTGTGAACAAAACAAGGTGCTGGGAAGGAAGGAAGAGTCAGCTCGGTGGTCTGGGAAGGCAGAGAATTTGGTTTTTTGGAGTAATTTTTCTGAACAGCTCAAATTGCTAAGTGAAGCTGTTAATGCCAAAGTAGCCTGACGATTGCCACGGGGGTCAAGGAGCCACTGTGCTTCTCAGTGCCAAGTCACTAATGCTCTGGGCAACTTTGTGAGGTGCGTCTCCCTTTCTGTGTCAGTCATTTCTGCTGTGTGAGAAAAGAGAGCGAGAAAGAGGAGAAAGGGAAGGAGCAGGAATCTCCTGGAAAATCTAGGAGACTGCACTGGAATGTGAGCTGTCCTGGGGCACATTAGCAATCTCTGTGGTGTTTGTGGGTGTATTGTTAGGGAAGTGTTCCTAAATAATAGCTCTGTTGCAGTTTTTCTATGTAGAAGGCTTTCTTAAGCGTGATTTCTCCCAGGACACTTAGTGCTTTTCTTTTCTCTTGACAAACATAGAAGGATAAGATGGATCCATCCACAAAAGCCCCAAAAGCTGCTGCTTTCACCAGCAGAGCTGGCTGTCACCTGGGATGGCCAGGAGCATCACTCATGGAGCATCTCAGTAATTGGACTTTGCCAAGGAAGAAGTAAATAAAAGGTATCCAGCGAGGATTGCTCCAATAGCATGGATCTCACAAATTGAAAACATATTAGCTTCTGACAGCTCTGTTCTTCTATAGACAAAACAGCTATATTCCCAGGAGCTCTGTGCTTAGTTTTAAACCTTTTCCCTTCTGGCGAATTCTTCACACGTCTAAAGAAGGCACCTAGAGCCTGATTTTTACACTTTTTTGCACCTTGGTTTATTGCTTGCACCGATGTGAGGCGGGCTCAAAATGTTCCTTTGAATCTCATTTGGCAACATTTCATATCCACTTGGCACTGGGGCATGTGTTAACGTCTCTTACTCCAATGGATATGAGGCAGTAACAAATTTGGCCCTCTAGGTATTTCTTATAGTTGAACCCAGGGTTAGGTATATTCTCTGGGACTCTGCAAGATTTCAATTCATTTATTCTTTACTCTGCTCATCTTGCCCCTACTCTTGGTCCCTGCTTATCAAATTGAAAAGAAAACCTTTCTCAAAGTTTTGAAGATAAAAAATGTCAGGTGCATCTTAGAAACAGGCTTTTAGTTCAAGTCCATGGCTGCTCTGTCCTGCTAGGCTGTGCGCAGCGTCCTCTGGGCTAGGAAAGGTTGGGAGGAGGGAGACTAGTGCAGTGGTCAGCATCTCATAACAGCACTTTCTCAGGCTGGTAGAGAGAAAGCTCAGTGTTTTGCATCAGTCTGCCAATGTATAGTTGAGTCAATAGGTGCCTTTTTTTCCCTCTCCACATGGATGAATTTGGCTCGTGTGTTTTCCAGTAAATCACTAGAAAACTATTTATGACTTGGCCTTCTTTGTACGACTTCTGCTCCAACTGCCAGTTACACCAAATAGAAAAACTGACAGCAGGGCAGATCTATGCTCCTTGTCTCGCTATAAATTCGGGCCATTTTTTGCCCAGTAATGGGTCGCAGCCAGCCCTTTCCAGTATCCGTAAGAAGCGGAGGTAGGTGCAAGGTCATCCTGTTAACAAGTAGAGATGAGTCGAGCATGAAAGACCTGGGAGGCAAACATGATAATCTGCCAGGCTCTAGCTAGGCAGCTTTGGGATGAGCGTTCTCTCCTCAGTTTGGATCTTGGCTAGCTATTGAAGGGAGAGAAGCCCAGGGCTTACATTGCTAGCTGAGCTCTGCCCCGCAGGGATGCTGGAAATGCCTGTGGGGGGCAGTGCTGAAGGCAGGGGTTGCCCCTAACAGGAAAACTGAATCAGTGTCGGCTTTTGCACAAGGTATGGGGGCAAACCGAGCACTTCCAGCTACTTATGGACAACCTGAAGCCACCAGACTTCCCTCTGCTTTGAGCTTTGCCAAGCCAGTCCAGTTTGTCCTGCTCTGGGAGCCAAATAAATGGGTTGAGCAGAGTTAGGTAACCACCATGGTACAGCAAGTACCTCCCCATGCTTCCCACTGATGTCCTCCCCTGAAAGGGCGAGAGCAGGAGGCTCAGGAGAATCCTACTTTGCTGCATTGCTACAAACAAGTCTCCAGCCTGTTTCAAGCCTCAGCTGAGCAGCAGTTAGGAATACTAGAGCAAGGAAGCGGAACTCCTGGGACAGTGTTATCTAGCCCTGGCTTTTAAGCAACTGTTCTCTAACCAACCTGAGAAATGCGTTGGCCAGACCCATCCTCTTTTTTGGCTGTGGGAAAAATCAGTGCGGTCTGTGGGGACAGAGAAAACAGAGGGGAGTGAATGGAGGCTGTGAGGACGGATTTTGCATGACAAAGTCATGCACAGAATCAATTTCAAAGCAGGCGCTGAAGATCAGTACCTTCAGGGGAACCCAGGGAGCCATCCCCGCATCCTCTGCTGTCTGGAAAGGAAGTTTTTGCACTGTGGTACACAAAGGAATTGACAATCAGGCCTCTTTCCTCTCTTCTTATGGCATTGCTCAGCTCTTGACACTTCAGCTGTGAATAGGCAGCCCCAGCACAGCTTGCAGAAGCTATTGCATTTGTGTTCACTGCAACTTTGCAAAGTCCCGCTCTGATCTGTGCTGACTGCAACGGTGGCTCTGGAGAGATGGCATTGAATTTTGCAGTTTGTATAGTTTGGGGTGTTTTTCTGGGGACTTGTAGCAGTGTATGCTTGGGTTGCTGTTTGTGATCTGCAGTTAGAGAAGAGTTGCAGTGGCTCACCTGTGCGTGGAGGTAGCTGAGAGCACTGTTTCCCAGGCTTGTTGGGAAGCCGACGTGCTGCTGTTAGGGCATTTTCATGTGGACATCCCTTGAAAATGTCCTAGCCTCATATAAGCTCTGTGATCGGATTCACGTCTCGGGAAACCTGTGCTGCAGAGAGGAACCCAAGAATTAATTTTTACTGAGCATTTACAGACACTGCTAGTTGGCTTTGAAAACTTCAGCTTGTAATTATATTTGATTATATCAATGTTTATATGCTAGTGTGCGTACTATGGGCCAGATGGTGCAACTGTTGTTACCTGCATTGCAGATGCAATTTGGCCCAAATGATGGTGTAAGTCACCCCCAAGTGTCTTCTGAGTGTCAGAGTTAAATATTAGCTTTTGTGAATATTATTTTTCCCTCCTACAGACGAAACAGGGCAAAATAGATATAGTGCAAGGAAAAAAAGTAACTAACGGTACAGCTAATACAAGGCTAATCCATGGCTGCAGCTTTGAGCTGTTGCAGCACAAATGAGAGAGCAGCCTTCAGACTTCACTAGTCATCCCAAAAGAACAGGTCCCAGTCACCCACGGTAGGATTAGGAGGGTACAGAAGCGTAGAGCCCATACCATTCTTGCGATCCTTTCCATCCCGGTGAGTTGCTCTAAGCAAAGATATCCTATAGACAAGGCTGGGCAGAAAGGCGAGGTTGAAGACAGCAGGAAAATTCACGGCTCTTCAAAGTGCTGTATTCCCCGATTCTTCCTCGTAAGGCGGATTTGGTGTGGTCACTTTGAAAACAGGAATCTGGATTGATTCAGCAACTGTTATACGTCTACAATACCTAATATACTTGACATCTAAGGCAAAAAAAATCAGGGAGGCACAATGAAATGACCTGTAATCACAGTTGTTTAATACATGTGATTTTATTAAATGTCTTGGGGTATTTGGTAACTTTTAAGAGTCCTGTGATTATGCAAAACTGTTCCTTTGCAAAGGAGGAAAAAAAAAAAAAAGGCATTTCAAGAGCCAAGTGTCATGATGTGGTCCTTAAGATTCAAACAACAGGGAATAAAAAGAACATTGCATGTATTTTTTTGTTGTTTTAAAAATGCATCCAAATACCATGACTTTAACCTCCTGATTTTCTGGCCTATTCATGAGCTCTCGGAGTCGGTCGTTCTAGACCTTTAGGAAAAAGTGTAATAACAAGGTTTCAGTGCTGTGTGGGTTTTTGGTATTTTGTGTTTCTGAAGCAGGTAGTCGGCAGAAAAGAGTTTAGACACCCTTTGTCTGCCAGGGGCTTAGGCTGTAAGCTTTACAGGAATCTAAAGCTGTTTCAGGCTTAATCGCAGAAGTGTGTGTTACCCCTCTTGAGAATAAACTGTATTGTATATTGTAACTGCAGCTCATCTAGAGGAGAGGAGAGACTACCCCGCAAATCAGTGTAAAGCCTTTACTCCTTTCCCTGCTTTTTGTTGCTTTCTCCCAGGTGCTGTGACTGTCTTGGGGAAACGAGAAATGGCTTTTAGAACAAATGAGACAAACAGTGAAGTAAAGATCAAGGATGCTTGAAATGAAGTGTAACATCCTCACACTCCTTCTTTTAATGCATTGGAAAATAAGTGCCAAAAGAGAAATATGAAGTGCAATGAATTTTGACTCCTTCAATACTTGTTTAAAGGAACCAACGTTTTTGCCGGGACTTGGATTTCAGGAGTAATTGCTGTGTTAACATTGCGGCATTAAATGCATTTCCTCTGATCTCTTCTTGCAATATGATTCTCGTATCGCCGTGGTCAGCCGCTTTCCCTCTTTCTGCAATTGCTTTATGCTTCCCCCGCAATAGGAATGCTGAATTCAGGATCCACGTTTCAGAAGCAAATCAGAAAAGGCATCTGCATACAAATGGCTCAGAAATAAGTGAGCTTTTCTTCTTTGGCACAGAGATCTTCAGAGCTATAGCACTACTATGAATATTTTCCTTGTTTGGTTTCTAGCAATGCAAGTAGGCAAAAGGCCACTTGCAATGTGATCAGAAGAGCCTTGTGACGCAACTGGACTTGGGAGCAGGACTACCAGAGACTGTGCCTGCCTCTGCTAGGGTGCTGATGGGTAACCAATACAATGGGTAAATCGAGGCACAGAGAATTTAAGTGGTTATTCCCAAATGCTAAGGCCAGGCAGAAGCGTGACTCAGCTCTTTGAGTGAGCCCCACTGCCACACTTGTGTTTAAATGTGCTTCCATGTTCTTCACCAGAGCTTCTTTTCTTTGCCCGTATTGAAGGGAAGACTGCTGTGCTTCTGAAGGGCAGGAGTCCTGTCCCTTTCCTGGGCTGGCTTTGTGTCCCAGCAGTGGCCTGTGGTATCTGTGATGGAGCAGAGGTAATTCTGCTCTCCTCTTCTGCACCCTCACCACTGTTTCTGCTGCATGTCCCGACATACTCGTTAGGTTATTCGCTGCCAATGTTGTATCACAGTTTTTTGTCCTTGATGTCTGCAGTGCATCCAAGTTGAGGCTGAGCCTTTTGAAATAACGGCTGGGAGTTAGACACCCACGTCCTGGGAGATTTGCTGGAATTTGCAGCATTGCAAAACTCAGCTTTGGTGATGTTTTTGGTGTATTTCATACCAGCGGTATGGACTTTTGCTGCTTTTTCCCAGGCGCTGTGACTGTCTTGTGGAAACCAGAAACAGCTATTTTTCTACAGAGCCCGAGGTATGCTTCTCCGCTTATGCTTACTGTTTATGACAAAACTTGGTTTGTGATCTGACAGTCTTTAATCCCAACAAAACCATCTGCCAAGATAGATGGGGTGGCTTTTTGGAGTAATTTCTCATGACTTTTTAGTGTCCTTTTGGTACCGCCTGATATTTTTTTGTTTCACTGTTGTACTATGCATCAATACATACATGGGAGCCATGGTCAAATGCATTCAGTTCTTTAGGACTTTCTTGAAAACTACTGGCTTTTCACAGGCTGCTTCTGTATTTCCCCAGGGGTCTTCAAAAGAAGTTGGTGATTGCTAAATATTTTGTTGCCCGTGTACCTTCTAAGCCTTTGAAAAGCCAATCCCCTCTGGGCCGGGCAGATGTTGCTGTGGTATCTGCACATCACTGGCTCTGGTGGGTTTGGCTGATTTGAGCCTCATGATGCGGTCTCTGAGAGTTTGTGTTCTCTAGTTTCAGGTAGTAAAACATACCAGGGAACTAACGCTTTATCTCACATCTCAGCTGTAAAGTTTCAGTTCCTGACCCTTCCTAAAAGGAGACAGGAATTTGAAGTAGATGGGATTAGACAGCTTTGTCTCTGGACGGATCTCCTCAGCCCTTGGACTGTCAAATGTTAAGTCTACTCAAAAATAAAAAGCTGATACTCATTATAGTTATACTTGTGTAAACAGGAGTCTGTCAGTGTTCTTGGGAGCCGTATGTGGGGTTTGGGGCTGGAACTTTCTCAAAAGCATTTAAATAGAGTGGGGGCATTTATAAATTGAATTTTGTAGCTATTCACTTTATCAAAGGTGGGCTGATCCAGCTCAGTCCTGAATGCTGACATCTCTCTCTCTGACCAAGCAGAGATGGTTATTTCTTGCATGACTCTTGCTTTTGTCATTGTAGGGGGAGCTTGAGCTGCTTAGCTTAGACCAGAGTTCAGGTGTTCCAATTTGGAGTTTCACAGTGAAACTTTTTTTTTTATTAGCTTGTTGGGGGATATTTAAATAGACTTGATGTGCTCAGTGCATGCATCCTTTCCCAGTTCTTTTTGTTTTGTGTAGCTGTGTTTTCCTCACGCTTCAAATCAATTCTAACAAAAAAAAAGTTTCTCATTTACTTAGACTTTCACAAAGTTTCAATACCTGTTAGTCCACAGTGCATGAAAAAGCTGAATGCTATTATATTTCCTATTTACTGCTCGCAGTTATAATACCCTTCTTAATGATGTAAAATATAAATGAATTATGCGTCCTCATTTGTGGTTGCAAGTTGCTATTATGAATAATGCAAATAGATGCTTGTGAGGTGGTATATGAGTTTTTTTTAAAAGAAGCGACAGGAAGAATGGAGGAAAAGCAGCTTTTGGTTGGCTTGTAGTATGCAATAACGTTTGTGACTGAGCTCTGCAGAACTCTTTATAGACTCACTGCTGGTTTTTGGTTTTTTTTTTTTTGCTTAAAACTTTTGTCTTAAAAACTGCTTATATTCCAAAATGCCATTCTAGTGTTACCTCAACTTTCTTGTTAGAGATGAGAAATATGTTTTAAAAATAAATTTCATTTCAGAATTTTTTTGCTGCAAGAAAACGAGAAACTTGATGTATAAATCTTTTGCAGGGACTGTAGGAAGAAATGTTTTCTACAGGATATAGAGTGCGGGACTGGTTTTGAAATCAGTGAAGCAACAAAGTTGATTTCTTTTTTTTTATACCTAAGATACCATAAATAATTCATTTACTATTGCAATTTATCATTACTTACAAATACAAAAAATTAAGTTTCATATATTTGTTTTTTAAAAAGTTTGCCAGTGGTATCTAAGAACTGCATCCTTAATTATAAGTATGTGGAAAGTCAGATCTGCTTGTATAATTTCTTTGCAAGGCTTGGGCTATATCCCCCTCCCCCAAGCAAAAATTTGCTGCTGCTTTTAGAAATGAGAAACAGATAGAAGAATATCTGAAGGCATTGAAAAAAAAAATATCCTGGCATGAAATTAATAGAATTGATCATGTGGTTCCTATTATTCTCTTGAATATTTGGTTGAATTGCAGCTCAAATAATAAGACCTTGAGTGATGGGGTCTAAATACATTCTTTCTAGCTTTATTCTCTAATAACCAAAATACAACTGATCATAATTCTTCATTACGTGTTAAGTTTCAATAAAACTTTTTTTTTTCAGAAAAATACACATGTTAAAAGCTTTCTGAATTTTGCAACTATTACATTAAAAGATCATCCTTCTTGTTCTTTTTGGCATTGCATTTTTCTCCCATTTCTCTTTTATTCTTCATTGCCAGTTTTGACTGCTCAGCTCAGTCACAGGAGTTTATCAAAATAAAAAATGTTTTGTTTTAGATAAGTGTGAACATGAGCTGTGAAATGATTAAATGAAAACAGGAGTGAAAAATAGCTCCTTGAACATCAGCAACTAGAGTGAGGGTTGGGATATTTTTTGGGGGGGGGGTGGGTTTTAAGCTGTCCATTGAGTTTGTATTAAAATATCCCAATTAGCTGTTACGAGCAAGTCCTGAAGCATCTCCTTGTGCTTGCAGCTTTGAGGTTACTGGGAGTAACTCATGCCCACATTAGATATGGGAAGTATCAAGGCTGGCTTTGGGATTTTGGAGTCTCTGGACGCAGACCGAGCCCTCCATGCACTGGAGCAGTAAGTCGTGCCTCTGCAGCTCTGTGAGAGAGACGTTTAAATCTGTATTGAGTCCACAGTGGTATATTTTCCCGTATCCAGCACCGAGATGATGTATATGGTCTCTAGCATGCAATGTGTTGTTAAGTTTTTCCAGGGAAGCCAATTCAGCGCTACGAGGCTCAGCTAAGGATGTATTTGGGGCTGCTGATGTGTTACAGCAATAGACATGGTGCGGCTTTTTGCCAGACTGGGTGAGTTTCAGGGACATTTTGTCTTCTGCTGTTTCTCCAATGGGCCTACTGGAGAGTGAATTCGATAAGCGTGCTTTTCAGATGATGATGATAGAAGAAAAAGACTGCCATGAAATCACAACAAGGATCCTCTCCCCCTCTGTTCCTTGCACTCTACCTTCATTTATCTCGGCAAGCTTGAATTGCAGTCCCATTGCTATTAACCTTTCGACTGCTGGCATTTTACCCAGAGCGCTCAGCCCCAGCTGGCAGCGGAAAGGAGAGGATTTGAGCAACTCTGTAGTGATGAATTGGCATTGGCACTTCACTCAATGGCCACTCTCTGGGAAGTGAAATACACGTGCAGCTCTGCAGTCTTAATACCGTCTGTCCAGGTAGCCACCTGCAAAAGCCTGGAATCCAGGAGCAAACAAGAGAAGGAAGAACTGCAGCACTGGAAGGCTTATTTTTCTTCCTACCTTCCATAACCAACTGCTTTGCCTCTGTACAGGCAGCCAAACTTTCTCAGCTCTCATGGCAGCGGCTGCCTTCCAGGCTGGTGTTGACAAGTCAGGCTGGGCAGCTTTGCTTTCTGCTGAGGGGCTGTTGCTGGAGGGGAGCATGTCTCTCCCAAGGGCTGGTCCTTTCCCTCTCAAATCTGGCACCCAACTCCAGATGGGACTTGTTTTCTAGGTTGTGCCACCAGGTTTTAAGGTGCCTGGTGGGCTGCGGTGTCGGTATTAGCGCTGCCGTGCTGCTTTTGGTCCTCCCTGGAGCACCTTGGTGCCGTGGATGCACGGCGCGATGCTCGGTGTTGTGTTGGCTTGGTCTCGGCTGTGTAATTGCCAGTCCTGCCATCTGCTAGGCGCAGGGCAGGGAACATTTTGTACTGGCTTTCTCTGGCCTGTCAGTATAGCGCACGGCAGGAGGTATCACAAACCGCGGAGGTGTGATGAAGCCTGGTGGTGTTGCTTGGCAGGGGAAGGGAGGCTGCCTTCCACGGGTCCGGCCCCTGGGAGAGCTGTTGGCAGATCCGCCTGCGATATCGACCGTCGCGCTGTGGGTCTGCTGGGGCCTCGCAGGTATGTGGCTGGGCACGAGCAGCCTGCATTCTGCTACGTTCGTTACTCTGCTCTAGAGAATCCCGCTAGATAAATGTCAACAAATGACTCTGTCTCCGGTTAATGAAGAGAGGTTTTTCTTTCGAAGAGCTAATTGTCCATCTCTTCTGCATAAGAAATGCAGGGCTTCTTTTTTTTTTTTTTTTTTCCTAGCAATGTGGCAGAACTTACAGATGTGCAAATACTGTGGGCAACATCTATTATTTAACTTTCATTACCATTAATATGAATTAAATTGATGGCATTTGTCAGGATGCTTTATGTGTTGTAGCAGATGCCTTAGGGAACTGCTTTTGAAAGAGGAGAATTTCAGGAAAAGAAAAGTTGATTTAGTGGCTAGGAGGAAAGGACTCTGGAGAATTGAGTTTTGCTCTCAGAAGTGAGAGCTGAATTTGGTTCTCTGTGTGACCTCGTGTAAATATTGCAAGACCAGAGTTTCTGTGAAACTCACCTCCTATTCATACAGCTTCCTGAAGTGGCTGGATTTTCAAAACAGGTCTGGTAACCCAAATGAGATACAAATTTAATGCTCTTGTGTCCAGTTCAGGAAAAAATGTGAAAATAGAAGAACAGGTGGCAGGTAAAACACATGTGCAATTGGTCAGATGTGACCGAGAAGTGTTGGCTGGGATTTGCATGTTCTGTAGACCTGATTGTGCAGCGATGTAACCGGAATTTCTCAGTCTTATTGGCACTAAAAGGTGGCTATGTAGGAAAGGACATGTCTGGTGAGATCCAGGCATACGATTTTTGGAGCATGAGGGTTGCAGTCATATACTCGAGCATCAAATGGCACTGCTGCTTGTGCAAGCTCGTAGTTTAGAGGCTGTGTGATCTGCATCCAGTAACTGTGGATGTTCCTCTGTTGCTCTCATCTGCTGAGAGGGGGAGAGGAGGAAAAGAAAAAACCGAGGTTGAACAGAGAGTTTCAATTTAAAGAGAGTGGAGGTACTGCAGCAGGAACTGTTTCCTACTTCTGCTGGCTTCTGCAGATGTGTGGCCAGGCCCTCTCTGGGGGCTCTGCCCACCCAGCGTGTCTGGTAGCGCCTGCTTTATTCATTATTTGTGTTTGTGTGGGCTTGGTGGATCGCAGCCCAGGCAGGAGGCCTGCCTCTCTTAATCCCTTTTACATTTCAATTCTTAAAAGCAATTTCAGAAGCATTACCTCTTTTTTAGGTGGATTTAAAGAAATAGGAGAAAATTAAAAGAAAACCCACGTTCAAAGACCTGAAAACCCAGTCACTAGTATTATGCTTAACCTAGGTTGATGTGAGTGACTCAGTATGAGATAAATTAACCCAAATGCCTGGTTATAGTAGTGCAGATCTCACTGCAAGTGAGAGATTTGAGCTGCTATCCTCTCCGCTTTTTTCTCTTCTGGTGTTAACTATATTTGCTGGACAATGAGTACTCCTTTAATAAAAGCACTGACTTGCAGAGCAGGCTGTGTGAAAGAGCCTCTGAAATCACCCAGGTAGTTACTACTAGGCTAAAAGTGAAAGATGAGCTCAAATGCAGCAGTTTTTGCAAGTTTCACCTAAACCACTTGGGCAGTAGATGGTTGCAGTACAGCGCAAAAATACTCAGCTGCCTTTCAGCAGCCTTATTGGGAGCAGGTATCAGTCTAACCTTGGCCAGAGGCAAAACTTGGCGTCAATCTGTAGTCAAGGAGTTACTGTGTGCCTGCCAGGAAAGTGCATAAGTGTTTCTTCTGTAGAGGACCAGATAAGTACAAGAGAGCTGGTTGGTGCCCTGTGGCTCCCTTGCCTGGACTTGGGTGTTCCTGACACTGCTATTGGGCGCAAACTTGCTGTTTTCCCAAGTTGCGTGGGGACTGTCTGCTGAGGCACACATGAAGGCTTCACCTTCTTTTGCATTGAGCATGAAATAGTAGCAACTTTCTGAACTCTCTTGGTCCAGGCCAGGGCTGAACTGACAAGGAAGAAACTTCCTATCTCATTGTCAATCCCCAAAATCCAACGGTTGCATTTTTAATATCTACTACAAAAAAATCTATGGCCACGGACCACCTCTTTCTGATTCCTACGTGCCTCCAAGGGAGTGTTCCTGTTAAAAATTCAGAGGTTCTGGCTGCCACTTTGGTTTATATATTCTGTCCATGTCCAGCAGTAGTTTCTGTAAATGTTGGGCCAGCTGCAGTTAAAGTGGCACTTTATCTCAGTACAGAATATGGACAGGAGCTCTTCTGAGGAGCAAACTCCCCAGACTGAAATCACTTACAGTATAAGCTGAAAGGTCACCAGCCTGTCAAAATCTTCACAGCACTGATTTTTCAATTGTTTATACCAGGATGAACTCTAGACCAATTCAGTCTTTTCATAGTTCCTAAATAGTAATACTGGTCTTCCTTCCCGCACCTTGGATCCAGGCACAATAACAAGAATAAGATTTGAGGGAAGCTCTTAAAGTTTCATCTTCTGGGGCAGGAGATGAGAGAAGGAGCCATTTCCTTTGCCTTGCTTGCCAAGGCAGGCAGTGGTGTCACCTTCTCTGAGGCGGCCTGGGACAAGTGCAACACACCAGGCCAGAGGTCTGGGAAGCCCTGAAGAAATATCCATGCTGCGTTTGAGTTGTCTATATGTGTGTATTTGGTCTTCTGGCCAGAGCTGTGGCCTTTGGGATTCTCTCTCTGGGTCTGCACTTCTGCTCTAACTTCACCATGTGTATGGTGCTGAAGAAATATAGAAAATGCTTGCCTTCAGATGTAGGTGAGGCTCAAACATCTTGAGATTCATGACTGAACAGTCCTCTTCAAGTATTGAGACTCCATCTTGCAAATTCTTGAGAAAACATTTCTTCTTCTGTTTTCAGCTTTTTCTGAGAGAGAGGAAAAAGTAAAACCTTTTCAGAGAAACTACTTCAGCATTTACAAAACTTCCACAGTTTTCCTGGGGGGAAAAAATTTTCTCAGTTCTAATCTCTCATTGACCAAGGTTTTGACCAGACCTACTCGATGACAGCAGCTCACTTCTGTATTAGGGCTCTTGCTTGGTGAAGGTGCAGTTCAAACTCCTGGTCTGCATTAACGCCATTTATTCAATGCGCCACCACTGCCCTGGGACAGGTGAGGTCCTCCCTGAAACAGGCAGCAAAGAGCGAGCACTCATGGGCATTAAAGAGGCTCAGAGCAGGAGCTTAACTCACTTTGCTTGCATCCCGTGCAGGTGTTCTCCTTTTATATCGGAGGTTTTAGAATTACCTTGATGCAGAATGAGAAAACTTTTGAATTTCTTGAGAGATTTCACAGGTTCCTGAATTTGCTGTCCCCAAATTAGTAGTAATACCCACAGCATGAGATCTCAGTAGTGGAGTACAGTAGATCTGTACTCCTGTGAGAAATTAAA
Organism: Burhinus oedicnemus; assembly: GCA_008921705.1. Lineage (NCBI taxonomy): Eukaryota > Metazoa > Chordata > Aves > Charadriiformes > Burhinidae > Burhinus > Burhinus oedicnemus. The sequence goes on from VFFE01006198.1 coordinate 128,599, forward strand.
TGCTGGTTTATACTCTAAGTTAATGCCTGTTTGAGGAAACTTTCCACTGAATTTCCACTCTGCAAAGCAACAAGCAAGGAGATGTTGGGCATGTAGCAACCTGGTATAACATTCAATGGGTAATTTGTTCTGACAATTTTTATGAGCAGGAAAAAAAAACCTCATCAAATGTGTGTCACACTTCCTGACCCTTCTTTGTGGTTCATTTATCTCCTGGAAGAACCACCTGCTTTCTGCTTTGATACTCCATTTGCAGTACTTGAGGGAGGAATGATTATAGTGGCATGCAGCCACTGGTTAACTTCTCTCCAGATGTGTGCTCCAGATGGCTATCCTGAGAATCCACCCCAGACCCAGATTTCCTATTTAACACTGACAGACTTGATTCAAACTGAAACACAGTCTTCTGCTGTACTTTCCTCCTTTCTAACTGGTAGCATCCACAGAGTGGTGAGAACCAAAAACAGTCCATAGAAAGCTACACTATATCTGTTGTTGACTCACCAGTAGCATTAAAGATGAGGGTATTAGCCTCTTCTCTTAAAGCCTGTCTTGATCTATACAAATGGCTACAATCTGTTGCGTTTCATGAAGATCAGAACTGACCCTCTGAAAGCTGGTGCGTTGGCACCGGATGAATTGTTTGAGCAAACGTGAATACTATTTTTTTTTTTTTTTAAGCATTCACTGGGCTTGTACAGAATAATAGCTTCTCTCCTTGTTGCCTCTCATGTTTTCTGTTCCATCTCTCTGAACAATAGCACTGGCCTCTTTATTCCTGAGCTCTCTCAGGATGTTATTTGTTTATCATCTTTCTTTAGTAACAACCAGTGTAGCAGAGTGATATAATTTAGCTTTGTGAAGTCCTAACCATAGTAGAATGCAAAGTAGTTCCTCTCATTTCTCTGGAGTTCAGGAAAGCTGCAACAAGAGGAAGAAAGCAAGTTGCGCTCTCTCTCTGTATGCTCACTTCTCTTTCCCTGCCTGCTTCCTAACAAAACTCTTGTATTTCTTTTTTCTTTTTTTTTTTTTTTCTTTTTAACATGGAATCAATATTTTTTTTCCTCAACCTCTGTTGATCATCTCAGGGTACACAGCAGAGCTAGGCTGAGCATCCTCCTCTCAAATCATGCCCCCTGCAGATGTGATACTAGGCGTAACAAAGCACATCATCAGGTCACTGCATTTCAGTGTTGGTGCTCTTGACTTGGGATCAAGTAATCTTTGTGACTCTTCTGCAAGAGGACATCTCTGCTGTGCCACCAGAATACAGTGCAGATGACAATAAAAGAGTGAAGCCTGGAGGGATGCAGCAAGCCTTGCTGTAGGGGATTAGTTGCTTACCTACCAAGGTTACAAGTTATAGGGTTAGGCACATGATTACGGCCGGTAATCCTCCTAGTACCTCCAGGGGGCTAGGGGAGACTCAACCTGGTACTTTCTGGATGTAATCAAACCTTTGAAGCTGGTCCCAACAAAGCCTCTCAAGCAACAGGCTGCTTTGATGTTGTTCACGTCTCCAGGAATTAAAAAAAACAAGAGGAAATTATAGCCAACAGAGGCAGGAGGGCCTGATGTTCCATATTGTAACTTTTAAAAGGCTTCACCCATGGTGTGTTTCCAAGCTCCCTCCTGGGACCCAGCAAGTGGGTGCAGCAATTGCTTGGAGGATGTGAAATCTGGTCAATGGCATAAGTGGACAGAGCTCCCCAAAGCCTGAGGGCTGGGTTGCGCCAAGGAGCCTGACGAACTCCAGGGCCAGCTGGAGTCACAGGACCCAGGGAAGGGAGTCCAGCTATGTGGTCACAGCACGAAAATGGAAACTTTGGGAGTCTGCAACAGTGAAGTGTCCTTCTGTGTGCCATGCTGTGGGAGGGGAGCAGCACTGCTTGCTGCTCTGATGCACTCCTTTCCATCAAGCTTTTGGGAGTGCTTTCAACACCTTATTCCAGGAAATACGCCAAGAAAGGGCAAATATACTGGTTATTTATAGGCCTTCTTATGGCCTTCCTTATTACTGCCTGGAGTCCATCAGGGAAGGCATTTATGTACTGCTCTGACCTTTTCTGCCAGCTGAAAGAACACAGATTCTCTGGTTCTCCACTGACCTTCCAGTGTACTCTTTCTTGGGAAGACAGAAATAAGAAAAGAATCCCCAAGGATCCTCAAAGGAAGAAACATTTTTCTCTCATTAAAAGATCCACTGTAAGTATTCATAATTGGCTAAGAAAGAGGTTTTGTAGGCTTCTTTCTTCCTTTGTCATGGGTGTGAATCAAACAAGGAATTATTATTTTTTTTCGTCACCTGAGCTCAGGATGATAGAAATAATTTTTATTTGTATGAAGTCGCTGTTGAGAATGTTTTCAATATCTCCTATGAACAGAAGCAAAATTCCCACAGCAAAGACTCCATTAATCTTTGCTGCCCTGATCGAGATTGACTTATTCAGTGCATGAGCTAGATCATTAGCAACACTAGGGATTTCCCCTCATCCTGTGGTGGAGAGATCAGTGGAAATAATAAACAAGTGTGAGCGAATGTGCAGGCTGATTAGTGTATACACATATATTTTCATGCTTGGAGACCTTTGTAATACCTCCCCTGGCACTAGGTGCTGCTTATTGACTCTTGTGTTGGAAAAGGTCGGTGGTATCCCCACTCCCCAGGGCCACTGCTTATCATAGATGGTATTTATGTTTGTCTAAACTTCAAGCGACTTTGACCTTTTTATTATTTTTTTATCTGTGCAATTTAATGTCTTTTGGAGGGTGAGTGGAAGAACTCTTCTGCCAGCCTTTCCAAGAGGCACCCAGGGGATCTGGGTTTTTTTGCAAAGGCCAAGTTATCTCCTTCAAGACATAATTTCTGTGAAAATAGAATAATTTAAAACCTAATTTTCTTACTTAAAAACTTGGAATCTCTTGTGTGTGGGTGAGGGAGATGCAGATGTTTTCAGGCACTTGGGAACTGCTCACTGGTTAGTTTAAAATATTTAGCTATTTGCATGCTTCATTTTGAGGTATGTAAAATAAATGGAATCATAAATCACTCCTTAAATATTCTATTTGGTGCTGGGTGACTGGAAATAACAGATGGATGCTTACAGGCGGGATTTAATTTTGCTCTAAGTTAGCGATGGGTTAGAAACCAGAACACCACATCTTAGTCCCCTAAAGCTTTGGATCTGTTTGCATCTGTCTTGGGAACTTTGTGAGGCACAAGGCTTGCATTAAATGGGTAACAGCTGTAACCCCAGATCAGATTTGTCTTCAGCATTGGGGCAGTTCAGGTCCCGGCCTGGGGGAGTGCTCCCAACTTTCTGCTTAAAACTGCAGTCGAAGTATGGAGATATGTAAATAGTGTGGGTGGGCCTATAATTTCTGCCTTTTCCGAAATAACATTGAAAATAATACATCTGGAAAATAGTGGAGGGGGGGGGCAGGGAATACAGCAATAGAGACCAGATAGGTCAGAGATTTAAAGCTAACTTACACGATATCAAACTCCTCCTGGCAGTGTGTGCAAGTCAGTCTTGCTACACAGAGGGAGATAAAGCCGAACGTTGGCTGAAAGCACCTGTAAGAGCCAGAGGTTGACATGATATCCTCGGTTGTCTGTCTGTCAGCTGTGCCAACACTTTTCCTTTTCATGTAAGAAAAGGAGAGAGTGGGAGAAAAGCGATTGTGATCCTCTGCCAGGAGGCTTGTGCTCTCGTTACAGCTCCCCTTTGCATGGACAGCTGCTGGAGGGTGAGATTAAGTCATGAGGAGGCATTGCATGGGACAAGAAGAGCAGCAGTGTTATCCCATGTTTCTTGCAATAATAAAAGCTAACAGAGATGTAGAATTGTACCCAGCTGTCAGCCCACTAGTTTTCAATAAAGTCTAAATTGCAGATCCCAGCTAATGAAACCAGGTGTCCCTTGAGCGTAGCTCTAAGCAAGAAGAACGCAGCTTGCAGCAGTGTCCAGAATTTGGGTTGCTGTGCAGGCAACAGCTCTTCAGGTGATGTGGGGTGCGGGCACGCTGGTGTGTGCATTGGCCACGGTGATCACCAGTTCTCATTGCAATGCTAAAGCTGCTGAGCTTGAGAACTGCCCGTTGCTGTGCCAAATAATGCTTTCGTTGTACTGCATGTTGTGTCAGAACATGCCCTCTTTTCCCAGAGGCCGGCTGTGCCACAGGTAGTCTCATAAAGATACTGGGACATGTCTTTGGAGACTGGGGATCTAGGATTGGGCAATCATGGTGGTGTCTGGGACGGCACTGGGATACAAAGCTCTAATGGCTGATGAAAAAGAATTTTGCCTGCATGCTGTTCTGCACACAGAATTTGGGACCAGTTTGTCAGGCTCCTTTAAGCAAGTGTCTGCTAACATATCTAGAAATTTGCCTGACCTCGACCGTTTTCCCATTTGTTTATCTGTTTTTTCTAGTAATGGCAGCCTTCGTAACACTGAAGTTGAGAAAACTACAAATGATTTAATAGCAGATGTGGTTCCCGTTTCCATTTGCCAAGTCACTGCCTAGTTCACTGCAAACATTTAGTTTTTCTTTTAGCTGAAGGTGAAAGAGTCTCTCCAGCAATAATCCTGCAGAGCCCAGTGTACACACTTCATCTTCCATGCTGGGCCCACAAGGCCAGCTCAGTGACATTTGGCTCGGAGAACTCTTTCCAAGTACATTTAAAGTTCAACCTTGACTGGGAGGATTCTCCATCACAACAGCATCTTCATTACTACCAACTTGCAGAAGGGGAGAAGAGAAGGAACGGCGCTGTTGAGGTCAATTTGCAGGCACAGTGCTCTTGGCTTGCTGAATAAACTGAGTTTAGAGATGGTGCAGATGATTTTGCTTGCATCCACCAGAGAAAGGTTATTGAGCATTCAGTAAATCTCCTGGGGATCAGTTATAAAGAATGGTATTTACAGGAGGGTAAACCATAAATCTTTATGACCTTCTTGCAGTTAGTAGCATTTAAAGTTGCATTATTCTTTTCTTTTCCTGTAGACAAGGCTTTGATAAAACTATCTGTCAGTTAACTTAAATAATCCATGGACAACAGGGTCTTTGCTGGAGAAGAGGAGAAATGACTTAGTTGAATTTTAACTTGTTTGTTTGTTTTACTCCTTGCCAATTTTTTTTTTCCAGGAGATTAAAGATGAATTTAATGTTTTGATGGATTCTCTGAGGAACATTTACCTTGACAGGAGGTGAAATAAGGCCCCCTTAGGTTATCATTGTCTTCCTTTCTGATCTTCTTGTCAGATAGGCAATGACAACAGGACTGTGGAGAGTTGAACAAGGGAATCTGTGTCATTCAAACTATTGCATGTTTGATCCCTGCTGTCACACTTTCATGATTTGCACATGCACAATGTGTGTCTCTGCTTGTTACAAATTAGCACCTGGTATTTTTCAGGCTACCTGGGATAACCTTCCTCTTAAATAATTGAAATTCATGTTATTTTGATTTTACTTTTTTAGTTGTGAGGGTTTTATTCTCAGTGTTTTATTTACTTAGTAAGAAATTTTTAAAGTGCTTCTTTTCCTTGTTCCTTTATTAGTCTCAGTCAATGCCATAATTTCTTGTCAATTGAGTTTCACTGGCTTTTTAACACTTATTGTGAACAGATTGCATATCTTATTTAAATATATTTACAGACCTTTTTCTTCTGTTGAAGTCATACAAAACTCTCTGGCATGGATACTTTTATTTTGTGTGTATATTTAGACCTAATATTTATAACAAGGTTTCTAAAACCAAACAAGCTACACTGATATTGTCTGTTGTGTTCCGGCAATTAGACGGGTAAGAAGGAACTTTCACTAGTCTTTATTCATTTCTGTTCCTGTATAGGAACATTTATGCCACTATAGAACACCTTTGCGCTAGTAAAATTGCATTCACATTTATGTTGCTAAGCTGGTGTCATTATATCAGAGACCAAGTATAGTTCTACTGGAAGAGTTAAAGCAGGACGACTTCTTCTTGTAGGCAAACCTTCAGGTGGTATGGAGACCAGGTTGCCCTGTACAACAACTCCAGCTGCAGGAGTTGTGGAGGTCTTTTGAGGACATGGACATCTCATTTCAAGCTAGTGCATTTGCCATAGGTGCAATTGCGTAAGTAAAAGAGAACATACAGGTCTCTGGGCAAGTTATATGCTGTTTAAACCTCCCTAAAAGGTGACATTATGATGTTAGGAAAGAGAGTCAAATTTTGAATCAAGGTTCTTTGCAGTCTTACTTACCCCTTTGGTGTAGTAACTGGAGTTTGCGTGGTCAAAAACCTGAGTGCCAAAAATTTTCAGCAAAACCAGTCAGCTTGAGTGCAGAGGAAACATGGACATCAGGTGGGAGACTGGCATTGCTCTGTGTTTCATATATTTCTTAAAAAGAAACAAATGCCAATGCAGGAAACTTTCCAGGCAACTCTTTGACTTTCGAAAGCAGCAGTTTTAGGCTGCAGTAGGCTGTGGGTGCTTGAGGACAGAGCACCCCCATATGAAGTCATGTGTGATTCCCTACCACAGGAGACATTAATATTTTAAACGGAAGAGCAAATGTCTGTGACTTGGAAGTAGACAGTTTTGTTTTGTCCTTTGTAAATTATGCACAGCAAAAACTTTCACAAATAACTGGTAATGTATAAACATTTACCGTCTGGAGCAAGGTTAATACATAATATTTGTTTGAAAAAAGCGTACATGTTGCTCCAAGGGTCTGGCTTGTGAAGCATTTAAGTACTTGCTTATGCTCTGCTGAAGCCAAAGAGATACTGTAACTACAGACGGAGCCAGCTTTTCCTATCAACTCCTGCTCAGGTGTGATTTGCAAATGAAGTATTTTGGCTTGGGGGAGCACTTTCTCTGGAGAAGCTAGCGGTGACACATGGCACAATCACTTATGGCTCTCAGGCATTGCGTGGAAAAGCATCGCACCACGACAATAGGGGAATTAACTGCTGCTGACAATTGAGTAATTGGGAGGGTATGGCACAGAGTGGATATCATTGGTAGTGCCTCAAAGTTCTTTGTGCCCTTTGCTTTAAAATTAAGAAACAGATGGCCTGTTGGAGTTACTTGCTTCCCCTTCCCTCCTCAGGTGCTCGTTTTATGCTAAAGGCAGCCATCTGCTTAGGACTGCTGACTTGTACCTGTGGAAAATAAATACCGAATAGGTTTCATTCTACTGTAAGTGACTCTAAAGCTTGGAACATCACACTGAAGTATTACCACGCTCTTCTTTGTGTCTGTTTCTGCTGTGACACAGAAATGTATATTTAATTCCCTGACTGTGTGGTTAGTAGGAACTAGTTCTGAAATATTAGTGCATGACATATGCTTTGCTTCTGTCTAGGGGGAGAGCCATACTCTCTAATGGGTATCTCGCTGTGCTCCTTTGTACAGTGCAGCTGGACTCCTCTTTATTTACCCTTTTTATTCTAAAATTATCTGCCAGTGCTCCTTTTACTTCCGACCAGCTGAAGGCTGACAGGAGTTTCCTGAAAGCCCCTGCTATATGAGAATGAAGGTACCATGTCATGTTTTACTTGCAAACTGCTCATCTAAGCAAACACCGTATCATACAATTTTCAGGCTCCAAAGCAAATGCCTCATTATTTCTTTTAGTCTTCCAGGTCCCTGAGGATGTTCCTCTGTTTCTCTCTTTGCCTTTGTTGCCGTCCTCCGTGGCAGATGCCAGGCTCCTGGTAAAACAAGTCTGAGTGGTCTTTTCATTGGTGATTTGCTTCCAGCTTTAAAATATACTGAATTTGGTTTTGAAATCCTACAGCATTGTGAAAACAATGTTATCCCATTGCTGCATGCCTCTGTGGTCCTTTCTGTTGCGATTTGTGCCCAGGTCCCTGCCCTGCCAGGCTCTGTGCCGGTGGCCGGGCTCCCCGTTTTGTGTACGCGGGTGCAGCTTGTGCTCTGAAGCGCAGGTTTTTGCAGGAACGGAAGCATGAAATACGGTGGCATGAACAAGTACGTACAGATGTACAGAATAAAGCTCAAAGCTTTAGAAACTAGCTCAAAACCGCTTTGGAAATGCAGCCAATTGGGCTAGATGCATCCCAGGTGTAAAACTGTGGACTTAAATTCACCGATAGCAGTGGCTGTCTGATACACTTGGAGATGATGCTGGAGCAGAAATCATGGGCATGAGGGACCTGTGTCTGCATACACTAACAGACAGACACCACGATCTAATGTTTTTGCATGGATGTAAGCATGTATATAAAGAGATCATTCCTGATCTTCTTACACAGAGTGCGTGGATTAAATATTGAAAATTTTAGTAACAGGTTCTGGCTCAAACAGAAAAATTCCTTTGCCACCACCACGCTCTCCCTTGTATTGTAAGTGGTGCAGCTTCTCCAAGTGGAGGGCACCTGTAAAATAATGAGCACTACTGTCCATCAGTTCCTAGCAGCAGGTCAGGAGAGATGCGAGATTGCTGCAATTGGCTAAAAACTTTGCTGAGAAAAGTCATAATGGGAGTGAAGTACAATAAATAAAAAATGTAGGTAGCCAACACAATATAAAAGGAATGTGACTGAAGAGAGAAGAAAAGCAGAATTTGAGTGGAAAACAGTTTAGTAAAATCATGTTGGAATGGGCTGAGCTTGCAGGTGAGACGTGCTCTTTACTTATCCGTTAGAATTGCATTTTGATTCTTTTGTCTGCTGCTTCGTGCAGCTTTGCTACCTCTTCTCAGGATTAAGAAAGTCTCCCCAAATGAGCATAACTAATCCTTGCTTGCCTACTTAATGTCTTCTCCTGTTTTTTTGTAGAGCATCTTTTGAGAGAGCTGTGGCTGCTGTTGCAGCTCGTAATTCAGCCCTTTCAGGCAGGAGCAAGAGTAAAAGAGTCTGAACAGCAGTCAGTGACGCAGGAATTTCCTGAGCTTTGCTCCTGGGTCTGCATAGTGCTAGATAATTCATTTTTTCAACTTGCTGCCAGAGGTCCTGCCGTTACCTGTCTCTGAGAAAGTGAAGCAGTGTTTGTGTGAGGCTTGTAAAGCGCTGAGTGATGCGAACAGTATTAGTTTGGGATTAGCCACTGCAGCACAACCACCGTGGTGGCAGAGCTGGAGCTCAGAGGATGATTTCCTCCAGACCTGGAGTGCTGCAAGTGAAAGCAGCAGAGGAAATGGGCCATTTTCTTGTGTTTATTGCATTTGCGGTACTCAAAACTTTGCCCATGTCTCTTGCCTCTGTAAAAAGCAGGGCAGCGTGCTGTACGTCAGAGCACAGGAGAAACAGTGAGAGGACAGGGAAGTGGTGGAATCGTCATCCCTGGAGGTATTTAAAAGACGAGTAGACGTGGTGCTGAGGGACATGGTTTAGTGGTGGTTTTGGCAGTGTTAGGTTTATGGTTGGACTCGATGATCTTAAAGGTCTCTTCCGACCTAAGTGATTCTATGACATGGACATGTTTGGTCTTAGATGGTGTATTTTCCTTTTGTGTTGTTGCAAGTACACTAGTGCTGGCAGTCCACGATGAAAACTTCTACCCGTGTTTCTCTCTATCACCGTAGACAACAGGTGATTTTGAAGGCTGGAGGTCCTTACAGCAGTTGTGGAGTTTTTTAGCATAGTTTTAAACTCTGACGATAATTTCAAGTATCCAGCTTTGATGTGGTGAAATCAACTGTGTCCTACATCTGTCCTCTGAGAACAATTCAGCTTCTTACCATGACCGTTTTCTGTGGTTAGAAATTACCTCCACTGGTAGCAGATTTCACCAGCCAATGTTATTAACCTGAGACCAACAACTTATTTTTCAAAAAATGACCACAAAATCGTTTAGGTTGGAAAAGACCTTTAAGATCATCAAATCCTGCTGCTATATTTCCCTTGTCCCCCAAAGGAAGGTTAAAAAACCATGTATTTACTATAGCCACATTCTCCATTAATATGGAATTCAGAAAACAGTATGATACTCCACAGGCAAAAAATAGACCCTCAAAGATGCAAACAAATTTAAACAAATTGATCACGTCAGAAGAATTAATTAGTGACTGATAAACAGATAAACCTCTTGGGTGCTGCCAGAGAGAGGAATGAAACTCTAGTCTGGGATTTACCTGAGACTGTCCTAGGTGAAAAGTGCCTACCGGAGCATAGTACCAAATTGATTTAAAGGTACAGGGGCTGGACTCTGCTCCTCTCCCTGTTTGTTGCTAGTTTGAGCTTTGCTAAATGGAATGAAATCCATTTCCCTTTTTCTTTCCTGCACTGCTAGTGCCCTGTTGATAATTTGATTCTCCTGACACGATTGCCAGCTTGCCTTGTGGAGGTGACTCCTGCGTCTGGTCGCTCCAGCAGATGATCCCTTGTTGCTGCACTGTTTGTGTGAGCTGTTTTTATGTAGTAAGAGGAGCAACCAGACTGAATTTATACATATGTGTGTGTGTGTGTATGGACATACTTTTTTTCCCCCCCATGACACTGAACCCATGAGTTTGTTGAGACCCCAGGAACCCAACCCAAGTGGCTCAGCTGGACTCGTCCTCATCTGTTTTACCAGCCATGTTGTGTCCGTCAGCCTCGCATAGTGGTGCGCCATCCTGAAGGGCCGTTTGGTTTTAGGTCTTGTCTTGCTTGTCAAATGGTTTCCAGTGCCCTTTTGAGAAAGGTATTGTTTATTGCAGATCATCCATATGCAGTTTAACGTACTTTGTATCAATACACTAGCTGAGAGCACTTGTATATATTATTTATAAGATCAGTATTTTAAATGCAAAACCAAATATTCTGTGTAAACTCATTTGCTCTGTGTATCGGATTTCAGCAGATCTCTGAAATCCAGCAGGCTTAGAAAGCTCTTCTTGAGGGACGACTTAGGCTGGCAATTGTTTTTGTGTTGGAGGAGGCGAATTGTGAGTTCTGTCTGATATGTCACTGCAGCCTGACACTGCATCCAGCACGGGTCGATCTGCGGCAAGGTCCGAGCAGCATCCTTAGCTCTGCAGCCAGAAGGAAGGGCTGTGCAGTCCGGCAACCTCTCTGACTGTCCCAACCCAGGGTCTGTGTACCCAGCAGGTCATGTTGCAATGTTAGTATAGTGTCCTCCAGTGAAGACATGACTATCGTACTCTAGTTGGCTCAGGGGAGAAAGGTTTTTCCGCACTGCAGAACCAATTATTTTGAGAGATGCTCTTAGGCACAAAGGCATCTACATCCAAACTGTCTTGTGACCGAATGTGAGATGTTTTTGGGTTGGCTGATCGCTCCACCAACTGGGGAAGCTGGAAAAATGAGTGGTTGTGGAGCAAGACTTGAGTGAGCCAGGAGAGAAGTCTCTTGATCTCCTTCCCCTGTTAGGATACTTGGTTTGGCACTTTTCCGGAGGTGAGCTCTAAATATGAGCTGCTCTTTGCTTTAAGTGGCCTAGCTATTCTGTGCAGCAGTGAGAGAGGGAGAGATGTGGCGTATTAGCTTCAGTTTTGTGATATCAGTAAATGCTCGCGCAGTATGTGTGGTACATTATTCTTGACCCATGAAGACTTGTACAAAGAGAAAGAAAGTTGAAACGAATAAAAAATAAGTTAGCAGGTTATTTTCTGTTCTCTCTTTTCTGAAGGAAGATGTTTTCTTTAGCTTGGTTACATCTAGAAAGGAAAAGTGTCGTGACAGGAGCATCCTAAGCACAGTGAACAGTGTTACACTCCAACTCCCATCCCATGGAAGTGGCAGCACAAAACATCATCCAAGGACAGATGCCACCTCATTGCACTTGGTACCTAGAATTGCATGTGCGTGTGTTCTGCTGTGGTGTCTCTCACTGGATGGGTTTTCTCTGGAAATTTAACTCTTTGGGCTCTGTCTCAGTAACATGTCTCCAGACAGACATCAGTATCACCTTAGGAAGTTGCAATGGGCGTGTCTGGAAGTACTTGGCAGTGGGTGGGATTGGAGATGGGTTTTGGAGGTCTTTGAACCTGGACCGTTTGCTTGATTTCTGCTTCAAAGGAAGGCTTATTCTGTATAGTGTCTGCTTCATGGTGTTCGGACTCTGTGATCTGTCAGTATATCTTCATGTTTAGAAAAAAATCCACAAAACAAAACCCCGACAAACAGCTGCAGAACAATGCAGGCTTTTACTGTAGCTCTTATTAGCAATGAAAAGTGAACTAACTGCTGGTTCCTGTGGGACTGCTTCTGCCTTGATGATTTCTTAATATCTTTTGTTTTCTTCAAAGGTTAATCTCCTTTTAGCTACCCTGTGATATTTGGCGCCTTTCCACGTGCACCTGCTTTTCTCAGCTGGGTCTTCAGTAGTGACCTTCTAACTCTGTAGACAAACATGATCGTTGTTGATCTGTCAAATCCAATATCCCTTTACTTAAATGTTAGGTGGATTTATGTTATTGCTTTGGGAGGCAATAATCCAAAAGGGAATTCATTTTACAGAGAGGTCTTCTGCCTCGCTAAGGGGCTGTTGGTTGGATGAGATACCTGCCTAACATCATCCCAGTTGATTTGCTTCTTCATTTGTTCATACATCTATTTGTCTCTCACACGTAGACTAAGAAGCATAGCCTGATCTTTTCATCTGAGATTTGGTAATCCTTGCTTACAGCCAATGAAGGAGTTTCTCTGACTTAGGGATGTAAATATAGCACTGCTGAGGCTTTACTGTGTAATGCTCTTGCAGAGAGAAGATAACAGATGAAGGCTAGTTATCATTTGGACCCTGCTGCTTCTTTGGTTGCTTACAACAGCATTTTTAGAAGCCGGGCAAGTGAACAGTAGGGACAGCAAATGAGAGTTAACCCAGCCAAAACCCACAAAACCAATTGCAATTGGCTGTGCTGGAGGCTTTAGGAAACCAGTGTATATGTACGACTGATCTCTGCTGTTCAGACCTGCAGAGCAGTGCCAGAGATGTAGATTAATGGCTGCTCTACTAAACATTATCACATGCTCTTCTTCTTAGGGGCGGGTAGAGTACACTGAGCTTAATGGAATAAAAATCCATTGCAACAGAGAGTGACTGAAATGAGGGTTGTTAATGGAGTGACATTTAATGATATCCTCTATGGCTGTTTAGTCTGGGGGCGGGGAAAAAAAAAAAGGCATTTTCCAGCTAGCCGTTGGTCTGGCTTGACTAGAAAAGGAATACATATGCATTCAGTGTCCAGGGCTTGTGAGATCTTGTCTGGGTAACTGGGCTATGAGGGAACATCTCTCTGGAAGCAGGATGAGTTTGCTTGAGCTGCAGAGCTGCTGGACCCCTCATTCCTGAGAGCCTGGTGTCAGTTTTGGCACCTTATTTAGCATCTCCTGCTCTATGGTTTCAGCAGCAGCTTTCACAGTTGCCTTTTAAAAATACCCTTTCAACACTTAGCTGAGGAGTAGAAACATCTTAATGTGACTAAGAGTTGCTGCTTGCTGACCATGCATTCGGCTCAGACAATAGTTTCCCCTTCCTGGCCGTAGAAAACAGCTGTAAATAAACCAAGATCACCAGCGCTTTAAGTAGAGGCTGTTTCTTTCATGGGTATCCACGTGGAGGCCAGTCAGCCCAACAGAGCCCAGCTCCATAATGGAGCTGCTACTCAATGCAGGAATATAAATATTAACAAGTGCAAAAAGGTTTCTCAGAGAGCTAGAAAACCAAAAGTAGCTTGAGGTGAGGTTACTTCATTTTATTGCAGACTTGTGAAAAGATGGAGGGACCCAAGCAAACTGATGAGCTAATTATTTTTCCAAAGTGTTTATAGCTTTGGGTTATTTGTCTTGTAAAACCTCGGAATGCTGTTGCCTTTGTATATAACTATTTATTTGTCATGTTATTTGTGCAAACCCTATCTGTTCCCATGCCCAGACAGGATGTGACGCAATTTTTTGGAACCTGTATAAAAGCAAAAAGGTTGCATTAAGGACATGTGTGCATTTATTTTCTTAGAAGCTGATCTATTATTTCAATATGCATATTTTTCTTTAACAAGACAGAAGCAGGGTGCATGCTGAGCGCTTTGTACTCTCTGATGACTGAAGGCAGCTGGCCTGTACATCCGAAAATTTCCACGGATCTATTTGGGGCTGTTAGAGCAGCAATGGAGGGTGTGGGTGCCTCTGCATCGTGACTATTCAGAATAAACTTCAAGTGAGCCAACATATCTGCTCTTCCTTTTCTATTTTCTTGCTTTTCCTCTTCCTCATTTCCCCAAGAAAAGGAAAATTGCTGGAAGCTACTGTCTACCTAAATGCAAATTATTAGAGACATCCAGTGGTCATTTAGCTGTCCTTTCTTTTGTATGCTTTGGGTATGAAAGACAGGTCCCATTGCAAACTGATGCTATGGCAAATCCTTGCCTGTGGGGAGAAGGAAAGTGTGGTTTTGCTCTATAGTACTCCAAAGTTTCTCAGAATACTTTTATTCTGATAGTCTCTGGGCACTTTCTTCCTCGAGGTTGTTTAGAAGCTCCAGGCAGATTTGTGTTGTGGTTTTTGGTGGCGGTCATTTTTAAAGGGATTATTTTGCCCCCTCTGACCTGATTAGCAAGGTAACTTTAATGCAGTCATCTGTTAGAGATGGGGCTCTTTATGAATTAGACAGATTGCGGGCCTGAATTGACCTGGAAAACAATTTGTTGCGAATCCCCTGAAGGAATGTTAAAATTTCAGCAGTAAAAAATTGCTCTCTGCTCACCTCTGCAAGTTGTGAGTCATTAGGGATAGACTCATTTTGTAAGGAGAGTTTGCTGTTGTTAAAAATTCATCCTGCTAAATATTGCAAGAGAAAATACATTGATAAACTTGGAACTTCTTGGTAGCCACAGGTACTCAACCTTCTCCAGCTTTGACAAATGCATACCACAGGGTCTAAGATAGATATTTTCCATCTCTTTCCCCTCCCCCTCCCCCAAACTTGTCATGGACAGCTGCACAGTTGGAACACTTGAAGTTCCTGTGTTAACAGCAGCAGAACTTGGAGAAGGACCTAGGTTTTTGTGAAAATGTTTTGAAAGAAGCTATATGCTGGGCAGTAGCAGCTGGTCCCTACGCTAGAAAAATCTTAGCCCAGCTTTTGCAAGCTCAGTCAGAAGGTTGCTTTGCTTTTTTTAGGCTGGAAAGGCAAAGCAGCTGTGCCAGCACAGTGGGAACATCCTAGTCTCAACCTCAGTTACCTCCCAGCGTGTCTTTCTGCCTGTCTAGCTGGCTTGTACCAGGTGCAGCACCTGTAGAGAGCCTTACAGTCTTGTTGACAAAAATACATGTATCGATTGGCATATAAAAATGCAGCAAACGGCATTTATTCCAGTATATTCTTCACTTGCTAGCAGTATGGCTATATACACAATGTCAATGGCACCATCAAGGTTTGCTGCCTTTTGAGTACAGATGTTTGCTGGTATGTTCTCCTCTGCCAGATGCTTGTAAAAAGCTGTTACCATTAAAAAAAATTGATATTTCCAATATTAAAAGAAATTTCAAAATCATTCCTGTAACTGAAATTTTTAAAGAATCTGGATGGTGCAATATGTTTTGAGAGGGCTGAAGTAAAGTTTGTATTTCTGCATGCTACAGTACTGGAGAGATATTAGAGAAATAAATAAAACCAGTGGTGGTCAGTATAATTGGGAGGAGGTTAAAAAATGGAGCTGTTTGAAAAAGTTTGAAAATAACGTTATTTCTGTTAAAACAGAGGCAGTGTAATGGAATAATGGGCTAAAAAGCAAGAACTTAAGGGACTGAACAAAAGTAACTCTGTTTAAGGACTGCATGGAGCAAGCTGTCAAAGGTGATACCTAAAGTTGCTGACACCTGCCTGTTGGCTACCTATGACTTGTGCCGTAGTCAGGAAAGACGAGCATCCTGGACTGAGATTCCCTTAGAAACAAGAATTACGCGATCATAATTCATCTCTCCCGCTTTTAGGAAGTGGCATATCTATATGTAAGCTGAGAACTTTTCTTTTTTTCCTGGCATGCCACGTGTGACTCATGCAGGCAGCTCGTGGTCTTCTGCGGTGCGTGTACAGCTCCTTACTGATGCCCTTTCTCAGCCCACATTGCACAGGTCTCCTGGCGGTGATTGAGGGCTTTGAATGAGAAAGGACCATAAATCCTGGGGAGAAGATGGCACAAAGAAAGGCAGTTAAAGACAGCCACTGCAGGGCCAGGTGTGTGGCTGTGCCCACATCTGCACTCCCTTCTTCCCAAAGCCGGCGTGCTCTCCTCCCCACCTCCCTCGGGAGCTGCACGGGCTTGGCTTTGTGGGGACTTGGCAGAAGGAGGAGGGTTAGGGTGGGGGACCTGGGGACCTTCTGAGCTGGGATCCTTCTGGAGCGTCCTGCTGAGCATGGACAAAGACTGGGGTCAGGACAGAGCTTAGCTCAAAGCATATTTGGAGCTGAGCACCAAACCACCAAGCCCCTTCGGATGGGAAAGGGCTTGAGGAAAAGGAAAGCAGAACAACAGCTGGTTTTGTGGGTGAGTTTTCTTTGTTCGTGACCCACCCAAACTGTCCCTGCTGTAAGTTTCTGCTGTTTCCCAGTTCTGCTCCTGAAATTGGTCGTTTTCTATTTGGAAGAGCACTTTTTGTGGGTATTAAGCCAGTTTTTGGCTTTCACAAGGAGGGAATTACTTCAAAGGTCAAATGCGTGCTTGTTTTGCGTGCAGCCTCGCTTATGGTCCCGCTCAGCCCCGTGGCAGCAGCAGGCACAGTCTGCCTCCTGCTTCTCCTTTTTGGGCCATGGGGTGTCTTGGGAATCACAGCTTTTATTTCAAATTCCCTGTGTTTTGATTTCAGTCAGTTGAAATATAAACACAATTAGAGTTAGCAGAATACCTCTGACTTCAATTTTTGCCCTCTCGTTTATGCTCCAGGCATTATGCTTTAGGCAGCAGCTAAAATAGGATCTAAACCATTAAAAAGCCCACAGATCCTGACTCAAAACTCTGTTTCATGTTTAAAGGGAAAGGTTGAGTTATCAACGCTTTGTAGTGATGCCTACTCAGCAGGGATGGTACATTGAAACCTGCAGCGGGTTTGAATCCTGTTCTGTACCCGCAAAGAAAGCAAGAGGATTGAGGTCCAGTTTGAACTGAACAAGTGAGTTTGTGGAATGCATAGTAAATTGTATCTGCAGACTTGAAAAGACCTGATTTTTTTTTTTTTTTTTTAACATGACTTCAAAAACCCAGACTCATCTGTAAAAACTTAAGCTTATTTTTTTTTTTTGTACATACAGTTACAGAGCTTTGCATACATAAGCATTTTTGTATAGTTTGGGCTTATGTTTTCTCTGGATACAAATTAAGTTATAAAAGCATGTAACAAGTTCCTAGAAGGAAGGCTGCACTGCCACTCTACCTGGTTCCACGATATTTACAAACCATGGTTTAAGCAAAGATGTTTCAGTTTTACTCGCTCTGCCTTTGCTGTTTTTACAGTTGTATGATTCAGGGTATAATTTTCTTATTCAGTCCAATTTGCATTGCTGCTATCTCTTTTTACAGCTATCTATTTCAAGCTATGCCCACTCACTACATTAGCCTGTGAATGCAGACATCAGCTACTGGAACTTCCCAGAGATTGATTTTATGGAACTTAACTGGAAATAAAATGATACCAATAAAATCTTTCTTACTTTGCCTTGACAAACTGCAGGCAAAGTTTGCCATGCATCTTATGACGGGTTCTCTTTTAGTCTGCGAGTGGTCCCATTTTCCTAGGAAAAAGGGAAGCACGGAGCACTGCTCGTGGCGTGCGGGGATATAGCAGAATCTGTAGCCCGGTAAATAAGGGGCTATTGCTCTCAACTGGAGTGATACACTCTTCCACGTTTTTTTTTCCAGTTACCAGCAGTTGCCATCATTTGGAAGCTGGTAGCAGAGCTCTAGCTGAATGAAACTGTTTAAAAAATGAGAGAGAGAATAGTTGTTTCCTGTCTCTTATTTCTAGTGGGAGGGGATGAAAAAGAACTGGCATCCAGCACTGCTGAGCATAGGAGGTCTCTGACCTTGGCAGAGTCGGTGTTTGAACCGAACAGTCCCCATAAGCTTTGTAGGAATTAGTTACACATGAAACAGGTAGAGAGAGTATGAAAGACACTATCTAATGAAAATGAGTCTTATGAATATGAGTAATTGGAAACCTTACCTTTTAATGGGGAATGCTGCAATCTGAAAACAACAGGGTAGGGAGGTAAATGTTAGCAACCCTCTGAATGTGGTCGATGCTAGGAGAGGTTATAGAGGAAGGGGTAGGTTTGAGTAGAGTGCATAGCGCTGGAAAAACAGACTTATTTGGGCATGCAAACTCTTCTTCAAGAAAGGAAAGCAATTTCTGTAATAAAACCTCTTTCATTTGCTCATATGTTAGCTGATTATGCACCTTTCTTTTACGCTATTTTCTTTACTTTATCTCAGACCAAAGATTATTTTCCTCCCCTTCCCTTTCAGATATGATCAAAATACATTTATTTGTCCTTGAGAAACAGTATCGTTGTTATTTATATAGCAGTAGCTGTGTTCACAGGGGTAATGAAATATCAGCAAAGCTCCAGTTTGCTGAGATACAGAAATGTGATAAATAGGAAAAGAGTAAAAGCATGGTGACGTACTTTTAGAAAAAAGCATGGTGAGTTTTTAGGGTTTAGTTATTGATTTCCAGTGATTTTCCTTGCAAAATTTCCAATGTTGTCTCTGCATTGGAATATTTCTTTTTTGTTATTGCCATTTGCCTTTAAGAATTTCAAAGATCAAATGTTCTTAAGACTGCTGTTTCCTAAAAAACATGGAAGTAGTTGGATCATCAGCGTAGTTATGAACAACAACATTCCTGATGTAGTGGAGCCCTTTAGAAGTCCAGTGCTTGCTGACAAGCTCTGTTGTTCTTAGGTACGTTTTTCTCCTTGTGCCTGGTAAATTGGACTCATGGTAAATGCTGCTACTAGCTGCCTTTCTACCATGGAGGCAGATGCCGGGGGGCAGGGAGGGTGTGAAATATATATATGTT
The DNA here is from genome assembly GCA_008921705.1 of Burhinus oedicnemus. Taxonomy (NCBI): domain Eukaryota; kingdom Metazoa; phylum Chordata; class Aves; order Charadriiformes; family Burhinidae; genus Burhinus; species Burhinus oedicnemus. The sequence goes on from VFFE01006198.1 coordinate 147,581, forward strand.
TTGAGATAACAGCTTTGAGACCCCTTCAAGAATCCTTTAATGTTGGTGGAAATTCCTCATCCTGAGTTCAAATAGGAAAATATTCCTATTCCTATTCCTTGCAGGGGTGGCAAGTGTTAGCTTCCCAGGTCAAACCCTGGGATGCAGCATCGTGTTCCCAGTCTGGATTTCAGATCTGATGGGAGGTGCTGGCCCACAGCTGAGGCACGTACCCTGCAGTTTCTGAGCACCTCTGGTGAGCGTCCTGGGGGAGCTGGCAGAGACAACCCCAGCTCTACAGCAGCACTAGTGTCCATTGCTACACGATTGCTGTCTCATATGTCTGTTTTCTGTTGTCTAAGCCTGTTTCACTTTAAAGCTTGGTTTTAAATACTGCTAGCTTGAAATGTAAGATGTAGACCTGAAATCAATTCTGCTGTAGTACCTTTCTAATCAACTGGCCTCTGGCTTGCGTTTCTCAATAGCTGCAGGGATTTTGTGGTGTGGCAGGTCTCTGAGTGGGCTTGTGCCTTTCAGCAGAGAACATGTCCATGGAGGGAGAACACCTGCTGATTAATCTCCAATGTCCTTCCCAAAATTGGCTACTTTCATCACAGCTCACTTGTGCCTGCCACCGAGTACATGAAAGTCGTCTCGTTAGACACAGGGCCTGTGTGAGTAACACGATGAATTTATCTTTTCAGCAGGACAATGAAATATGTGATATTATCAAGATCAGTCCTATTTACATCCAACTGCTCCATCATTTCTGGAGTCCCAGATATGGCTAAATAACCCAATACAAAGTGCACGCAGGAGAGAGGAAATCTGAAGCATTGAGAATTCTCTCTTCTGAAAGTGTCAGGAAAACCGATGGTTTTAAACTTTGCTGTCTAAAATTTAGACCCTATGGTGGTGCATCTTGATCAAAGTGATGCTCATATCAGAGATTAGCCCTTTAGTTATCCATTTAGGGGGTCCCTGCACCTTCTAAAGAGGAGGATTCCTAACCAGGAACATAATCCTGTTCCTTTTATGGACCTTCCTCATCCACTTCCACCTGGACTAAACTGCCTTCTCTGCTTGTATTGGGTAAAAGTCCAGAGCATGTTTGCATGGCACATGAAAATGCCAAGGCTTTAAACTATACAGGTTATTAAAATCAACTGTAAAGCTGCTGTCTTAAGAATGAGTTTTTCAACTCATCAGCAGCTATTGCAGGTGCGTCCACTTGCAATACGGGTTGTTTCATGTTCAAATGACTTTATTGGGTCTATTTGGGTGACTTGCAGCGAAATATGCGATCCTGAAAATCAAACCAATGCTGGGTTATTGACAGGTTGTGACTCGGTGGCAGTGTAAATGCACATTGAGCAACCGCAGGGACAGCATGGCTGTGACAAACACCTCGCCATGGCTTCAGAAAGCTAGCGAGGATTCTTCATAGTTTGTCTCTGACATAAACCAGAGTGGACTGAGGACACCATGCATGAACTGGATTCAGCTGGCAGTGTTGTCCAAAATGCCCTTATCAGCATGATGGCATTTTACCAAACAGTCATATTTAATCAGTTTTGCCACAGCTTGTTCTTGCTTACATGGTCCCTTTGTTGGCTCTTCCTCTGAACAATGATGATGGTCTCAAAAATAGCTGAATTCATAATTTCTTTTTTTTCCTTCATCAGCAGCCATTCCACTTCTGCAGAAAAATTCTGTTCTGCAAATTACTTAATCTGAAACCAAAGCTCAGGGAAAGTCCTTGTAATCACAGTACCGGTCACAGAGGGGCCCTCAGCTGCTCATTTAGGGAGAAATAATAAGTAGGAAGTTCCAAAAATGCTCAGCAGGGAGAAACTTGTTTGTGGAAGGAAGTTAGTCTGGAAGAGTGACAGCACACGTGTGCTTACCCTACCTACTTACTTACACCCACTTTAAGTGAAGACAAGCCCAAATTGGACCTGGTGCTCCCAAAATCTGCTCAGAACTGTAGGTGCTAAAGTTCTGTGTATTCGTGCTTTTGAAAATCCATTCATTTGTGCCAGCTGGGAAAGAACTCACAAAGAAGCTGTTGAGCTGATGCTCAGTCTGTTGCTGCTGAAGCAATGGGATTTTTGTAGCACAAAGTGGTGAAAGAAGGTATTCACAGCACGGAGAGGACCATGTGCTCAGGGTTCATCTCACTGTGCCTTGGTTCCTCTTCTTGCTCTGCAGTCTTTGTTTTCAAATAGGTTTTCAGTGAGGTTGTTGCAGGGAACCCTCTGCATCACGTTACCAGCTTTTTGTTGTACAAACGATGGGGTAAAGTTGCTCTCAGTCCCTTGGCTGAAGGGGGCAGAGAAGTCCCAGTCCAACCAGATGGATTTTAGTCTCACCTATTTGGCGTTTATCTCTTTATTGTCGTCTTAGCATCTTTTTCTTTTCCTGATGGTACTCCCTGTTTGTCAATGGTTTAGGCTGGGGGCACGAGCACGTCTTTGTGGGTCAGACATACTTTCTGATTTTGCTGGCTTTTGTATCGTGCCTTTTACCAATATAAAGTCTGTCTCTATCTGCTAGGCTGTTGGATAGAAATTATATTCAAAATTAAGCTGGTCTTGCGTTTGAATATGCACTTTTTATTATGTATTTAGCTGATGACTGTTCATGTTAGCTTTCCTCCTTTCTTCTCTCTTCTGCTGCACCCTAGCAGAGGTGCTGCTGGCAGGCTCGTACCCAACACCTGAGTCCAGACTCAGACTGCAATAATTTCAGAGTAATCCCAGTGAACAAAAAGCACTTGTACTTGAGGAAAAACAAGGTGATAGCAGAAGACAGGGCCCAGATATTTCCTCTTCTTCCATTGCTCGGAGTGCAGAAGTATTCTGAGTCATTCTCTGTGTTTCAGTTCAGTGTTTGTGTTTTCCATTTCTGTCCCACCAGTTAGTAGTACAGTGCCTCCAAGACTTAGCCTGAAGCACCTGCAAAGAAGAGGCAACAGCGACAGGTCAAAGGAAAGGCCAAGAATACACAGATATTTTTATCTCCATTTGATCCATTTTCAGTGTCGTGTCACAGCCCTGCTGTCTATGGTCAATGTTTCCAGTCCATTTTTCTGTATAAATTCTTCATCTTTCAGCTTTGGTGCCAGAACCTGAGGCAATCATCTGGGATTAGGAGAAGGACTTTAATTGGCTGGTTTTATATCATCTGTAAGAAAGAAATGATATTTTTATCGTCAGGCCGGCAACAATGCTTCAGCAGCTATCTAGCCCTGTAGACTGACAAGCCGATCCTCCTTAGTCCCCCAGCCCCCTCCACCCCCACTCTCCCTGCTGTGAAGGAGAAAGCCAGGGAAGCTGCAGCATCCTAATTTTCTAGATGACAGTGCTCCCAAGCCTCCGCAGGGAGCTGCAGACGGATCTGATCCCAGCTGCGTTTGGCTCCCCTCAGCTTGCGGAGGCTGAGCCAGGAGATTGCTGCTTCCTCTGGAGGAATGTGCGCCTTCCAGACCGGCCCATAAATGTGGGAGCTGCCTCAACCCCCTGAGCAAACAAGGAACAAAAATTGTAATAAAATGTATTAATATGCTAAGAGTTGGCCAAGTTACTAGGGCGCATATTGGCAGAGCTGTAAAGCAGAGAATGAAGTTCAAAATGCTTGCAGTTATTTACAAGCTTCACATTGTTTTACAGAATCAGTTGCTTTATGGTGTTTTTATACAGAAGAGGAGACAGGGGACAGCTCCTCAGCTGCCTTCCCTGAGACATCCTGACCATAGTCCAGCTCTCTTACAGGGTGAGGGAGGAAAGGGAAGGATCCCCATTAAGGAAACACAAAGACTCTTCTTCTTCAGTTTTAAAACCATGTCCTTTACCCAAAATTGCAGTGTCTTCCCGAGGTTTTCTTGTTCTTTGGTTCTAGAATGTGATTTTGAGGATAAGGGAGATGTGGTGGTTGAGATGTCACCTTTTTCTTTGATTGACCAGGCCCATGTAATGCTGATGTTTGCCAGTTCTGCCTGCAGACTTTTAGTGCAGCTTGAAATCGTACCTTTTCCAAGTCAGTCAAAGCCATCTTTAGAGAGAAAAGGTAAAAATGGCTTTACAGCTGTTTTTAATGCTTTTCTGAGCCACAGATCTGATATGTGTTTTCTTATTAATATACAATCCCAGCAATTCTCCCCCACCATAACTCGAATCAATTTTCTCCCATGAGACATGCATTTGGTACTAACCCACGGCATGAAATTCTCCTGTCCTGTGGCATTTTTACCCATTGCTTTTTTGTTACCAGATGCATGTGTCTGATTGACAGAATTACTAATCCATTATAATCATATTTTCATAATTAGTCCCACTGAGCCTCCGATGCCTGCACGCAAGCATAGGTAAACTACAGCCTGCCACAATATGTTTTTACTTACTGACAGCTCAGTGTGAAGGAAATGTCTGTCTTGTTCCTGCAACGGTTATTAGAGTTGCCTTTTGTTTTTCCTTTCATTCTTTTTTTTTTCTTGCTCACTTTTTTTTTTTTCAAGTCTCTGCTAATGTGGACTCTTTGTTGATTATAAGTCACCATTATCAACTTCTAATCCTTAAGAATATCAGGAAATATTGGAGATTGGAACTTCAAAGTCACTTTTGAATAAAAACACATGGAAATGCATCAATTATTCACCAGGTAAAGCCGGAGCAGACATAGATGCCAATACCTGTTTGTTTGCCCGATGGAGGAAAGATTGCCAAAGCTTTCAGATTTGTCTTTTTGCATCTTTTACATCACGTCGTTATGGCTGTGTCCTACGTGCCATGCAATCTTGTGTCTCATCCAGACTTTTCTCAGTCTTGGATGACTTTGAGGCATTAGCTCATTGCTTGGCACCTCGTTCTGGGCTTGGTTCTGCCATTGGTCATGGATGAGTCCCTCGGAAAAGCGTGGGGACAGTCCCGCAGAATCCAACCAAAAGGCTCTTTGGCAGCAAGCACTATTCCCCTTACTCTCCACGGACCGCCTGCCATTCCCAGCTACTCGCCCTATTCCTCTGGACTTTGCATTCATCTGGACTACTATGTGCCTTCACTGTTCGTTTCAACAACTTTTTGACATTTGCTTTATTTCTAACAAGCTTACTGTAGATCTTGGATACTTGTTGAAGCATTATATTTTAATTTAAAAGGTTAAAGGGCAAGTGTTTAATAATGTCCCCCAAAAAACCCCAAACAACCCTGTTGAAAGACGATGGTTTGGACTGGCCAAATGCTTAATTATTTAGAATATTCTTTCCACATCTTAAACAAAAGGTTTGAGAACGTTCATCTCACTTCAGCCTGCTCTGACATTTCTACCCCCTGTACCAAACCTTTTTCCCAAAAACTTAAGAGTTTCAGGCATTAAATCTGAGCACCTTATCTGCCCTGCAAGTTCTTGATTAGGACAGAGGGCTGCAATCCCCAGGCAGCAAGAAGTCAGTCAGTCTATTCACTGATAGAAAGATAAATCGCTGCTGCAGGGATCGTAAGGAGTTACTTGGCCACAGGAGAAGCTGAGGTCCAGAGGGGAGCAACAAAGACTTAACATGCGAAAATCAGCTACCTCCTTAATTACTGCCATCATTAGTCATCTGCACATGTCATACGATCTGTTCTGATTGCACAGTGGGTAAGTAGGACAGCGGGAAAGGTAACTTAGAAGGGCTGTGTCTGGCTCCGCGTTTTGATCAGCAGACAGCTCTGCCGATCAGAATTGCAGACAGAACCTCCTGCTACCTCTGTAACCTTGCTGCTGCAAGGGGAACATGAGTTTCCACTTTATTTTCCATCTCTGGCTTCCCTGGTACTCACAGCTGCCGGGGCACCCTGTGTCTGCTCTGAATCTCCTCCAGGTGACAGGATGCGAAATCCCCAAATCTCAGAAGGCAGCGTCAGATGGTGGAGAGCTCATGTGGGACTCTCCTCTAAGTGCTTCTGTCTGCTGCAGCTGCCCCTTGTGCTGCTCATCGCTCCCGTATAGGCAGGGTATGTGGATCGAGCACACCAGTGGCACCAGTACTTTAAGGGTTTTGCTGGGGGATGTTGGGAGGAGGGCACCTCTTTTCCTGCCTCCCTTAAACAGGACAGGGGGGATGACTTCTCTCCGATTCCCACATCCTCTTGTTATTATGGTATCAGAGATCATATTTTCCACTGGCTAACTCCCAAGAGCAACTTGATGGGCTTTAAAACAAGCATATGCTTGCGTGAAGCCTAAGTAACGGATGAGTACTGTGCTGAGCTGAGCAGTGCTGAGCACTATTTTGCTGACACATTAATTTCCAGTAAGGCACAGGGGACTCCGGGTGTGACAAATCCCTCCTTAGGAGAAGACTCTTCTGCAGAGACTCTCAGTGCTGCTCCCTCAGCCACGGAAGTCTGATTTGGTTTTCTTGGCTTTTTGTTTTGACAGGCTTACTGCTTAAATAGCGGCCTTTCTGCTCCCTGTAGTGGTCTTAGGGTCTGAGCTGGGCTGTCTAGCTGGGAACAGACACATCTCTGGGCAGTGCCTGGCCAGCACCCTTTCTTTGTAATGGGACAGATGCAACACACAAACAAGAGAAACCAAAATTAAATTCCCCTGCACTTTGTGGCCAGAGCAGACCCAGCCGTATTTGGGCTGAGGATCTGGTGGTACAGCTTTTTGTGTGGTTGGAGCTCCAGCTGTAACACTATGAGAGATGTTTATGTTTACGTGGATGTGGGCTCTGATCTCTGAAGCCATGTGCCCATTTGTCGTGGTTTGGGTCGGATTGGCCCAATCAGAAGGAACGACAGATGCTCTCTCTCTTGCTCTGCTTCAAAGGGAGGCAGGAAAGAGAGAGAAAAAGAGAGACTTAAGAAGTTAGACGGAACTAAGCTACTTTAATGAAATATTGATAATACAATAACAAAAAGAAAATAATTAAATAATACAAAACCATATCAAGCTTCCATGATGACAATCACATCACCAGCAGGCACTGGGAAAGTCCTAGACTGGACTCAGTGATGGACAGGAACTGGATTCCTGATCTGGATTCCGGATCGGGATCAAATGCAGACGAACAGAGTCCTCCTTGGATGCTGGCCATTGAAGAAAGAGAGCTGACCCCTTTGATCCCTCAGCTTTATACTGACCATGAGGCAGATGGGGTGGAATACCCTGTTGGTCAGTTTGGGGTCACCTGTCCTGTCTGCTCCTCCCTGCAGGTGTGACCCCTCTACGCTTTTCCGCTTCCAACCCTTCAATGGGGCAAATAGCAAAGTTGGCTGGTCTTGGTTGGTATAGCCGTAAGTTTAAGCAAGAGCCTCTCTGCATCCCATTCCTTGGCATCAACTATAAACACGAGTCTTACCACTCTGAGAGCGAACAGTTTCTGCACAACATGCTGTTATTTTCAGCAGTTAGACGAGGCCTAGCTAAAAAGTAAAGTTACTGAACAAAATTGGTCCCATTTTACCTCAAACCAGGACACCATTACAATGGCCTTCTGTGCCTTTATGACCTGCGTCTTGCCTTTTGGCCTCACCATGACACAGCGGTTGAGTTTGCAGCCCCCACAGGTCTCTATAACAGATTGGGTGGCCTGCCTTCCACAGAGTTACCAGTCTTTTTTTTGGAAGATATTAGAAAGAATTTTCTTATGCCTAATACAGATTGGTTGGAGCTCAGTTTTTAACTTAACTTTCAAATTGAGCAAACAGCAATGGATGTTTCGGTATCTCTAGACGTTCTTGAAAACCGGGGTGGAATGGAGAGCTTTGGCTTTTGGCATATTGGGTTGTGCAGTTGCAAAGCAGGTGTCTTGAAGCGTGAGAGGTTTAGGATGTATGTAAGCTCTGCTAGGGTCTTCACTGTTGTCAATCTAATTAATGGGGGAGATGGTTTGATACTCTCTAGGGGCAGGACATGGCTGAGATGTGTAAAAAGGCACTGAAGCAATAGGACAGTAGCATCTTGGCTTTTCTAGTAAAAGTCATAGGTGAGTATTGGTTAATGAAGCCTGTGCTGGTGTTTGATGGAAAACTCGGGCCTCGAAGTCTTTCATGAATAAATTCATTAGCAAACCCTTTAAAAAGGTCTAACTCAATTTTCCTTCCCATTACCCCCAAAATGGATTCTAGCACAAAGCCAGTTAAGAGCAATAAGGAGGGCAAAACCTGACCAGAACCTGCCAGTATCTTTTCTCTCGGTCGGATGGGAGGTGAGGCAGCGCATGTGATGGGAGATGATTGCATCCCGCTGTATCTGTGCTTGTGGATTCAGGGCACAGGGGAAGGCTGCTCAGGGAACAGCTACTGCCCTGGTGCTCTCTCCAACTCCATGTGGTGACATGAAGTAAGACCAGGATTGAAGATGTGAGCTGATAGCGTTGCTCCTGCTCTCTCCTTGTTAGTATCGAGTATTTTACCAGTAACAACGCATTTGTGGGAAAAGAAATCATATGGTCTAGTGTTTTCCATTGTCACAGAGCAAAGACTTTCAAGCAGAGTAGGAGGCCAGCTTAGTTGGTTTCAGTATCTGGAGTCAGGGCTCCCTTATGTATACAGCTAGGGCACTACAGAGAATCGCTATGGAGAATCCTCCATGAAGCAAAAAGTGGACATGTTACCTGTAATATAATGCATTTCCATGGGCTGTGTGGGCACGCAGGGGTAGGTATTCCTTTCTCCTACCCCAGTGTTGCAGCAGTAAATCTCTCCCCCTGCTGTGGAAAAGCCGTGGATGGTTGATCTTTTGAGGAGAGTTCAGCTCAGGGTTATATCAGTAGGTCTGTTAGATACTGAATAATGTATCCTGGCAGCAATGTTTCAGTCAGTGACACAAATGTGACATTTGCCTGCATCATGGGTTTTTTTCATCTGCCTCCCTTAGATCAAGGAGGCTTAAAATCTCTCCGGTGTTTTGGATGACTGGTCATCTGTGGAAAGGGGGCCAGTTGAAGGTGAAATGGCCGAGACAGTTGCATCAAAACATCCTCGGAGAAACAAACAGATCCAGAATGTGAACATGGTCCTTTCGCCACCCACTTGTATGTGACATGCAGCCATGAAATGAAGCGTACCGGGAAATAAAAGCAATGTGGCATGATGCACACTGATGCTTGTTTGAGGGCTTTGAGGATCACCTGCCTGTCAGGGTCTCTGTGAAGCTGCTTGGGGTAACTACAGACTTAATAGAGTTAGATCTGCAACTCCAAGTGCCACAGAGGAAATGATTCTTATGATCAATGAGCCTGCAGCATAACTTCTTGGCGTGGCTGGTAACTAAGAGGTTTGCTCTGAGGTTGCGAAAAGGATCAAGAGGAGGAATAGGTACAGCCAAAATACCCTGCGCATGTGTAATTTATGCTGAATTAAATTTAATGCTTGGTAGTCCCACAGAGTATTTTTGGTACTCTATATATCTTGACTTAAGTAATGTAGGCAATAATACTCCTGTACCTGAGGCAATGAAATCTGTTCTTGGTAAAACTGGGTCAGCATCAGGGTTTTGCAAGTTTCAGCCCAGCATCTCTTGGTAAAACTTGAGGGAAACTAGATTTCACAAACTTGTCTTCAGGGCAGTTGGCCTGTGCTGGCCTTGCTCTCTACCAGGAGGTCCTGCTGAGGTTCACCTCAGAAGTCATCCAGATTTTTGTCTTCTGCAGAGAAAGAAAAAGGGATTGCTAACCTGTGAACTACTAGGAGCTTGGTCCTCACAAATCCTTAGCTCACAGCCCTGAGTCAGCCTACCCCAACTGTCAGCCTCAAGAGGAGCCTCTGGAAATCTTTTCCCTTCCTTCTTTAAACACTATAAATTCATCCTTTCTACATGTGTCCTGGTGGGACTGATGCCCTAATGATGTTCCCACCACTTTTCCTAGAAAGTAGATCTAGATATTAATGGATCTGAATGGAAGAGTTCAGTGAATTGCTTCCTCCAGTGGTGACTTCTGGCTGTCCTCCAGGTGGGTCCCACGTCTCAGAGAGGATTACCCGTGTATGGGCACTTAGGCAGCAACCTGGCAAGTTCTGTGGGAAAATATCTTCTATGGTTGTTTTTCTAATTGCTCTGCAGAACAGAGTAGCGCTGGGCTGCTCAGTTACTTGAGATGACAAACAGAAAACAGACAGACAAACCAAGTAAAGGTGATTCCATCAAATGAAAGTTGTTGCAAATAAACTTCCCCAAGTGAAGAAACTAACTTAGCTGCACGTTTGCCAGCCTGTCAGTTATCTCCCACCCTCTGTGCCAGACTATCCAGGCACTGAGCACTCCAGTGATTGCTTCAATTTACGTGTACAGGAGGAGATGGGGGTGGAAAAGTTGGTATTTGCCTCTGCATCGAAGTGAGAGAACTGGAGAAGCAGAGTGTGCAGAGCAGTTCCCAGAACCGCAGACTCTGAGGGCTAATTATAAAGAAGACCAAACGCATCGCAGAAAGACTAATTGTAATAAATTGGCCAAGAAACTTAAAACTTTGGTTGTGCATTGCAGCAAAACAAGAATTAATTCCTGGGAGCAGACAAGGCCCCAGGTTGGCAGAAGGCTAATGTAATTGGCTCTGGGTGCGTTCAGACGGCACTGGCACCTCGGTGCCTTGGCATTTGAGAGGGTAAGAAAGAAATGAGAGCCTGCCCTGCCAGCTACAGCACTAGAACTGATTGGATTTGGTGCATGTTACAGCAACAATGATCCTACTGTGTGGCCTCCGGATGATCACAGAACAAGTGAGCAAATGTAGATAATCGCACAGCAAGAGCCATGGCAAAGGAAAGGCCAAAGAAGCCTCAAGCTGGGAGAATCAGAACAGGCTCTAGATCCAGGAAATATGGGATTGCTGGCTGAGAAGCGCGACTCGACTTGGGCTGGGAGGGTTGCAGGCATCAGGCTTGTCTTGTCCAGCTCTTACTAAAATAGATTAGCAAGGAGAAGCTAGACCATGTGCTGGAGATGCTTTTACTGTATGTTGATTTGGCTTTATTTTGGTTTGGTTTGGTTCGGTTGGGGTTTGGTGGTTGTTTTTTTTAACTAGCTGCTCTATCCTTCCATGACAAGAAGGGGACTACATGCTGGAGTAAGAAAGGTGGAGGTATCAGTCACAATTTGCTCAAAGGCCTGTACTTAAGGAAGGCTGAATTAGTTTACTGCTGGGGAAGGTGATCTGGGGTAATCCACATCAATTAATGTAAAACATTTTCCTTCTTTGTCTCAGCCTGGCTTGTAGTGAAGATATGATACAATGTAGGGTTTTCCATGCTTTACAAGCCCTGAAAGAATTTGATGTCACAACCATCTACATGGAAATAATAATGGGTGGACTGAATATGACACGTGAAATTTGCCAATGGAGTAAAAGTATCTCCTGTACTAATGCAGTCCTGCCCTGTGGGCTGCAGTGTCCTACACCATTCTTGCCTCTTCCAAACCCTTCACCTTGGGGTAGACCCCTTACCATAAATGGAGGCTTTGGAATCCTCCTTTTTTGTCTTTGTTGATACCTGGAAGAGCTTATGTGCTTACTAGCAATGGGACATACCCATTTTTGCAGCCTTTCATATGTAGTTAACTAAAAAAAAAAAAAAAAAAAAGAAGGAATAAGTGTTTATTCCGTTCTTTCTCTTGTTCTACCTTCGATAGTCTCCTTAGAGCTATCTGAAGCCTGCTTTGTTTCTTTGTGAATCGTTTGTTGCCCAGGGTCTGAAATAACAGATCCGTAGTTCTGCCATAACTGTGTTTGCTGTCTGTGAAATGCAAAGCACTGTGTTCCTGGGATGCTGGGTGCGCCCGGAGTAATGTAAGGCTCAAGGTGAGAGCTGCACGGGGAGGAGGTGCAGAGCTCCTGCCGCATGCGCCGCCACGCAGAAGCCAAGTGCTGCAAGAAGAGAAAGTCAGCACTTTCTCTTACACCCTGTGTAGGTAAAGGGCAGACTGTCTGATTATTAGAGGGGTTGTCTTGTTAGTACACACAGCAGTGTCAAAAGTTTCTAAAAATCCCATATGGCATTATGCACATTAAATAGGCTATGCTGACAAAAGCTCCTGTGTCCCAAGACCTTGACAGATGTTCATATGCATGGACTGGGTTCTTCTCTAGTAGCTGACATCTACAAAAGGGATTTTGAACCTTTGTAGCTGGAGTTGGTTGGTCTCTTTATGTGTAACTGATTCGTTTGTCACCAATCATTGTGAATGATTTGCCTCTGGATAACTGCTGATAATTGTGCCCGAGACTTGATGGTGAGGATGTTTGTCTACGTATTACCTGTGTTGTAGCTGCTGACTTCTTACTCTTCATATACATATATTCTACGTATGCACGCATTTACTTCAGAAGGGGCCTGAGGAAAATGTATTTGAAGTACCTGTATTATTTCTAAGCGTGTCCTGATTAACTCTGGGGAGAACGTGGTACATGGGCCAGGAGCAATAGAGACAATTTCATTAACTGCATTGGCTTCACGAGAGACACAGTGGACCTCTGAGTCTGTGTTTCCAAGGGGTCATGCAGATTCTTATTTCATTTTTATCTGCAAAACGAAGGCTAGTTATTCCACTTGAGCTATTGCGTCAGAAGCAGAGCTTAGGCAATTCCCTCAGGATTGCTGCATGCTACATAAGATCCGATAGTTCCCCAGAATGACTGGTTTCTGTCTCAGTTTCCCTGTCTGGATGGTCTCTGCACAGGATGGGACCCTGTCCTATTCTGAGACAGTATCGTATTTGAGAGCAGCTCTGTGCAGGGAGGGATGTCACCGCTCTCCTGGCTCTCTTGGTGCTGGATGCTGCTCTTGGAGGCCCGTGCTTGCGCAGCTAATACAGAAGGTCCACAGACTCCAAACATTGCTTTTTCTTTTCATACTGCTACTGCAGAGCTAACAGACTGGTGCACTAATCTGGTGTGCAGATGTCTGTGTTGCCTGAGAAGAGCTTTTCATCCTCAGTAATTCAGAAATGCATTTGTAATAAGATATGTGACAAACAGTTATAACCTGACAATTCTTCACAATCATAGGAAAATACCTATAGCAGGTGTGGTTTTTTTTTAAAAAAAAGTAAGTCTTCTGTGGTCCAGTAACTTTCCAGACTACTTCAGTGGGATGAAATTACCATCACAAAATGCTTCCATACATAAAACAGTAGGGACTTCTCTGTTATAAGTATATTTACAATGCATATCTCCTGGGTAGCTGTTAAATGCATGAACATTACACTGGCATTTCCTCTTTAAACATTGTCATTTTATTGCTTTATCTGTCTAGAGGAGAGCAGAAATTATCCTTTAATTACAATGAATTTAATGGTATTGGTTATGCAGCATTTTAGTTCACACACAGCATGACAAAGCTTAGAGTTTAGCATATTTCTATCATGCATCATTGATTCATCTTTTCATCCTGGCGTGCTGAGTCTTCGCTAAGTCTCTGCTAAAAGCAGGTAAAAGATTGTAAGCTGGAGATGTTTAGAAAAAGAATCAAAATGGGGACTACAGGGTGGCACGGGCAAGGTAGGTCGTGCTAATACTTTGCTATGCTGCTCCTGAGAAGGGAGAGGAAAGCATGGGAATAAAATGCCCGTCATTATCAAAACACAACACTATAACGTGAAGAGGTGGAGTAATTTATCTTTAAGTAACAGGCTGACCTATTCAGAACTGTAATTTTAATGTAAGGCTAACCTTTGAAAATAGATCAAGTGATATAAATTATTAAGGAACAGACATTCGTCAGATAGATGGTCTCTATTAGTAATTTTATGCATGAATGGTTATCTTCAAAGGTAGAGTTGCTGTCTGCTGAGAAAGAAAGTGCAAAAGCAGGTTACCTTAAGCTGATGTGTAAAGCTGACTTTTAATCAGTGTTTTTCTAATCCAATCGAAAAAAAGGCTGAAGCAGGGTCATCTCTCTTGCTACCCAGCCCGTGTAACTCTTGAATTTTTTGCTAGCAGAAGAAACTCCTGGTAATGTTGCTGATGTTCCTAAAATATCTTCCAGTAGTGTTAGGGCTCAAACAAATGGGCATGTGTCCCCATTTGAGAATGGCAGCACCCATGCTGGATGCCGCTAGGATGTCCCAGCCTCTGGGCAAAGGAGAGCTGGTACCCAGAGACCCTGATGGGGGGCGGTGCCTGCTCTGGGTGACTGGTTCCTTTGGTGTGCTGGCTTTGAATCCTTTTTGGAGAGGAAGGGTGCGCGTCCCTTTTTTTCCCCTGCAAGTATTCAAGAGGAATGTTTTATAAAGTATTAGCATCTGTTACTCTGATGGTGTTTGGCCCACGTTTTGAACTTGGAATGGGCGAAGAAAAAGGGAGAGGTCAAGCTATTTGTGAAAGATACTTTTTTCACCATCTGATCACTCTGTCTTTTTTTTCCCCTCCAAATTCCTCTTTTCATGAGTTTCCTTCTGCTTTGTTTGCTTGTTTATTTTATATGCAAACCACATTCATGCCCTTATGAACTTGTGATCAAAGTACTGCAGTGCACTTAATGTAAAGCTAAATTTGAATCCTTTCGAGAAGCTGTTGGTAGGAGACTGTGGTCATAAACTTGATTTTCCCCGTAGTCTATTCTTTGCATATATTTGGCATGGAAAAGTAGGAAAGCAAAGGTAACCTTAAGCTATATATTCCTAGCCTGTTTGCTCCTGTAAACAGAAGCAACTTCAGGTTTTTCTTTATTTTTTCAGTCTGCAGCTTTTGGTATATCTTGTCTTCCAGTCACAGATGCTACTGTTACTCAGCTTTTGAATGGGATGTGCATAGAGGGTCTTATAGCCCTTCCTCCATCCTTTAGCCACACTGAAGCCTGTAACACTTCTGGAGAATTTGTGTGTACACTGAAGCACGTTCCCATTGAATGGCAGCTATACCCAGCACATGGTGCTTCACACAGTCCCTGCACTGCTTATTTTGCACAGTGACTCAGCCATTGTGTTACCTCGACAGCGTAATATAATGTATTTGATCTCTTCCGACATCTTTATTCACTCAAAAGGTGAAAGGGGGATAATCTACAATGTTTGTTTCTGCAGATTCTCCTGTTCTCTGACAGACAACATAAGCAATCATATCAGGGAGGGAAAGACTTTTTATCTGGCCAATTTTAACTTCCAAAAGAATCTGGAAACTGCGCATGTGTACATGAGCATCTCTTCCCAGTAGGAATCCTCCTTTTCTCTTTTCCTAAGCATCAATCTCATCTATATTTCCATTTGAATTAAGGCCCCAAGACTAAGATTTCTAAGGGAATTGGAATTTATGACCCTTTTGACAATATCTACCAAGAGATTTATTTTCTGAATCCTATTTTCTTCAACTCCAGTTGAGCAATTGGCAGGGAAAAAAATGAAAATATAAACAATTACTCCAGTGTGTGGAATCTTACTGACTTCTCTCTTTTTCTGTTTTTTCTTCATATAGTTCATTGCTGGCCAGGATGAATGGTTTGTGGTTAAAGCGCTGGAGTGGGATGCAAATGATGCAAGTTTAAATTTCCAGATATATCAAAGGCTTCCTCTATGACAACATTTAATAGTTCTGTGATCTCTGCATGTACTTTTAGATACAAAAGCTATCTGAAGATATGACCTTCTCTCACATTCTTTTTGTCTGTTTAGACAATTGTAAAACAGACTCTGGGTGTTTGAAACCCCTTCACTTTGTTTCTTTGAACAAAATGCCTCCTGTTTGTGTTGAAGTGATACAGGTTAACACTTTGAACAAGGAAAAAAGATAAGCATTTGGTGTACTAATTTCAGGAGCAACTGTTTTCAGTAGCCTGGAACCCTTCTGCAGTATATTGATGTTTCAATTTGTACAGAGTAGCAGCTGCCCTTAATGATAAAGAAAAGTGACTGCTCTGCTCTGCTCCGTGATGATTTGACATGGCAGCAGTAGTCTTGTGGAATGTGACATGACAACTTGAAATAATGATATGTAGATACGATGCCACAGACATGTCATGAAATAACATAAATTACTAAAAATGATAGGAAGAGAAAACATCTTCAGAGCAAAAATATTGAGACAAAAAGCTGTCACTTACCACATCTGAGGTTGAGACGAATATGCCGGTTTACATGATTCCTACTAGAAACAGTTTAGTTTAAATGGTCTTTCATAATTGGGCTTTTTAAAATCAACACAGTCATCAGTAGACTCTAAGTTGTCTCATATAAAAGTAAGATGAATAGAATCACAGAATGATTTGGGTTGGAAGGGACCTTAAAGATCACCTAGTTACAACCCCCCTACTGTGGGCAGCTTCCACTAGACCGGGTTGCTCAAAGCCCCATCCAACCTGGCCTTGAACACCTCCAGGGATGGGGCATCCACAACTTCCAGCGCCTCATCACCCTCACAGTAAATAATTTCTTCCTAATATCTCATCTAAATCTCCCCTCTTTCAGTTTAAAAACCATTACCCCTTGTCCTATCGCTACACTGCCTGATCAAGAGTCCTACTCTACCTTTCCTGTAGGCCCCCTTTAGGTACTGGAAGGCTGCAATAAGGTCTCTCTGGAGCCTTCTCGTCTCCAGGCTGAACAATCTCAACTATCTATGCCTGTCTTCATAACATCTTCAATGCTTTTAGTATAAACTCTTTCTGAATTTGGACACGTGTGTGATTGCACTCAAGAGGCCGTGAAGGCTATGCCCACAGTAACAAGTAATACACCTCAACAAGAACACATCTGTAGCAAAATGGTGCTGAAAGTCCAGCCCCTACACTACACACATTTCAGAGGTTTTTACTTCAGATAGCTGTAGTCTGACTGGTCTGCTGCCCACCAGCTGCTGAAGGGCAGTAGGTGAGCTCCTGGAGTGCATCTTCCAATCTAATTTTATCCTGAATTAAAATCGGGTGCTCCAAGCACAGCATGTGGTGAGAACCAAACCCTAGCAGGTGGACATAACCAGGAGAGCATCTTCAAAAAGCACATCCTTGATCCACAGTGAAGCACTAATACATGCATGTCCAAAGACATCTGGGCTTTCTGAGTGCTTCCAAAAGATGAACAAAATTGTTTATTCAAACAATCACATTAATCCTCCTGGAGGTAAGAGAATTATCATTGTGCTGATTAGAATTGGATCCGTGGATGATCTTTTTATTCAGGAGCTTCCTTCATCTGATTGGGCTTTGTTGGTTCAAAGAAAATGGAAATTGTTTCTGAACCATCTCTGATGTTGGGTAATGGAAAAGCCAAAGCCTGACCTCTTTTAATCATTTTCATTACAAATAATGTCAATGTGACCCCTTAGACACTGTTCTGGACAAATCTTTATGCCAATATCTACTCTGAACTTCCTTCCTCCCTTCCTGCTCTCTTCAGCCTTCTCTTTCTGTGAGAGAAGAGACTGTGCTTCATTCTTCTACGAAGGCTTCTGCTGAACAAAAGCAATTGACTCTGAAAGTCATAGTCTGACATCAAACCCTTAGACTTTTCAAAGCATTGCTCAGGGTTTTAGATGTGAGGCTCCTATTGAATTTAATTGGAGCTGTGCAGCTGCACCAAAGCTTTCAAGATGCACACCCTGAAATATTCATGTTGCCTTTCTCTCTTTCCTTTCTCTCAGCCACGTTTGTTAAAGTTTAGAGGAAGTGGCTTCCAGTTCTTGTAGGTGCAAATCTGTGCTTGCATAGTCTATGAAGACATTAGCATTTAGACATTGAATACCCTTGATTTGTATGCACCAGTCACTTGGTAAACAGCTGAAGTGGTTGCATATACGCTGTCAGTAAAGTCTGGCTACAAAAATGGATTCCACTTCTTAAAAGTCAAGCCCTATCAGATATCTGCTTTTCTGTCGCTTGCACATAAAATGATTTTGATTCTTGGATTTTAAAATCCCCCCTGTCCAGGCAGAAGTTTTCCATTGCTGGTTGGTTTTGTCTCAGTTTGCAGGATTCCAAGGTTGTCCAAGGTTTCTTTCCTTTCAGTAGGAGAGCATGACATGAGACAGAGGTGAGGTATTAAAATATGGATGTATTCCCTCAGTTTGTGTAGCACCCTTGAACGGAAGGTCTGGGGGCAGAGCTTGGCTCTCCAAGACGAGTTTGCTCAGTGGCTGAGAGAAAGGGTACGTGAGTGCTAGGCACAAGAGCACTACAACGTAATAAGGATGATCTATCATAATAAGGATGATATCACTCAGTTTAGAGCCACACATGTAGTGGGTATCTATCCTAGAGGAATGTCATCTTCAGAAATAATTATACTCTGTTCTTCTCACTTTAAATATAGATGCTTCAGAATTAGCTATCATCTTATCTTCAAGCATATCCATCTCCAAAGGCTGCTTAACATGGAAGGGTTCCTAATTTGTTGACTGCAAAGCAAGTCTGCTAAAAAATGCAGTCTGCTAGAAGAAGCAGGAGTGCTTCTGTTTATAGGGAAAAGCTCGGGAGAAACCAGCAGGAATGCAGTTTCTTCCTCTCTGCTGATGTGCTGCGTAGCCTTGATTCAGCAACCTGTTGTCGACTCAGTCTGCCCATCAGTAAAATGGGTATAAGTAAGAATAATGAAGGGCAGTCTGTGGCAAAAGCTGACTTTATCATGGCACTCACCATTTTACAGAGTTGCTGATACTGCAAGCACGTGAGTTCCTGTGCTTCACAATTTCCTGCTTGTTAGCTGTACTGAATTAACTGACCGCATACATAGCCCTCATCTCTCACAAACACGGAGTAAACCGCATTACCTTAAAACACCATGAAGGCAAGCTGGCTGATGAGCAGAAAATCAGAAAGGTCTGGTTACTCATTTGTTTGTAATTGCAGGTCCACACCCATAATGAATGTTTCTGGGCTGATCGGAGGCCTTCGGAAGCAAAGGATGTTAGGAGAACTTGTACTTTTGTTTGTTGTTGTCAGGCTTTGTAAAACCTCTTGCATGAACAGCCTTCAGAAATACTGTTTTATCCTTCAGCCTGGGAAAGATTTGCCTCATCAGCAAGGTGCTGCTATTTTAGCTGTCTACCTTTCTAATTGAATTTAGAATATAACAGAATCATCACCAGCAGCACTGCAAACCTTCCCAGTTTGCTTTGGATAATTTTGTCTCACTGCTGCAGGGTTTTCTGCATACTGTTGGGAATACCCAGGGAAAAATGCAAACTGTGACATAGAATTACTTAGCTCTCCACAACAGCCGACAAGATCTAAGTACATTCTCTGTGTCTATCGCCGACTGCTTCTGATTTCACTTGTTGTCATGTGTTTAGATTGGCAATTGTTTTGTATAGATAGACCTGTAGTGTTAATATCCTGCTTTGATGATATTACTCTTCAGGAATATTAATGAGTGGCTTCTGTATGTGGCATCTTTAGAACCTTCCACTGCTGGTATTTTTCTTTTTTTTTTTTTTTAAATGGTGAAAGAGCACTGCTGAAGGCCCCTTGGGTAAATAGTGTTTAAAGTAGTCCATGCATTTTAATTAGCAGAGAAATACATAGATAAGGATGAAAGATTTGTTTTCCTCAGGCAAACCGTGAGAACATCAGGCCCACAGGTAGCTTAGTTTAACTCCAGAGAGATTACATTTATATCTTCTCGTCTAAAGCTTAGAAATGCCGTTCTGTTACAAGCAGTACAAATTAAGGCAAGATAAAGGCATCTTCTCTGCTGGAGGTTTAAGGTCCTTTTCACTGCACAGTATTAAGGCCTCCTATACAGGAGAGGGGAAAAAAGCAAAACTAGAAAAAGAAAACTGCTGCATAATCTATGTATGAGACTGGGATTTTTGCGTGCATGGGAAAAACATGGGTTATTTTAACTAATGATTGGTCATAGAAGTGGGTTGATTGTGTTTCCTGGTCATAAACCAGTTGATCCATGAAGCATATCTACATGTTTTAATTATTAAAAATCAGTTTTCTGTGTTAGCAAGCTTCTGGTAGAAGATGCACCTCTGGTGTTCACCTTTGCTTTGTAGCCACAGGCTAGTCATTTAACTTCTTGAGGTGGGTTACTTTTTTTTTAAACTTCAGGTTTCTTAAGCACTTTTGAGGTCAAAACCCTAATTTTTAACCTCTTTTAAGGTTAAATGACTAGCCTGTGCCTACACAGCACATATATGAGCACTCCTGTGATATACAAGGGGTAGGTTTTCAGGCAGGAGGTTAGCAATGACTCGTAGAGGCAGGAATTTTTTCAGCGCCTTCATCATCGTTTGGTCACTTGAGCTTTAAGCAAGGGTTACTGTTTGCTTCCCAGGAGGAGTAACTTAGCCTGAAAGAAGATAAGGCCATGCACGGAAAAGTCTGAAGAAAGATGTTTTGCTGTGAATTACTTTCCTAGCTGCTGTAGCATTCTTTCTCTCTGAAAGGTTATGGAGATTACTGCGTTTAGAGATCAACAAGGTTTGTTGTTGCTGGAGAACATCAGGAGGACAAGGAAGGTGCTGCACGTGCAGAGGTCCTCATAGGGCTACAGCTCATTTCTACACCATTTTCTAGTTTTCCAATGCAGTCATCAGCTCAGGAACAAGGAAATCTGCATGACTTGGCTGAGATCAAATGGAAAGGACGTAAACTAGTCGGAGGCACTAGAGGGCCTTCTGGTTCCCAGTGAGAAGGCTGAGCCACGGATGTTGCTGTTTCCTCTTCCTTCTGTCTTTCAGAAGCAGCTGGACTTGCTCATGCCAAAACAGAGCGAATGACTGAAAGATAATGGTGAGATTTTTCTAAATGCCTGCCTTGAGACCATTGTCAGCACAGCTCAGATAAAGATGCCTATTAGTTTGGAGATAAGGGAACCCATCGTACCTTGCAGTGTTCATTGTGTAGGAGCTGGTCTTAAAAGGTGTCTAGTCCTGTGCTGTGACAGATGGCATATAGACCCAGCACCACCCGTTACGTTTTGCCTCAAGAGGAGGCTGAATATGCCACGGAACTTGATTGAGATCCTGTGATACCAGAATAAACTCATGTAGAGTTATTGTGTGCTATTCAACGAAGCAAAACGTTTCTGAAAGACGTCGTCTCCAAGTGCGTGCAAGATTGATTTGATTTCCAGACCTAAGACAGATTCTTTAGTATTACTAAGCTCAAGACCCAAATGGGAAGGGGATGGTGTCTGCTCTCTAGGTTGTGCACTGATCTAGGTAGCCGCTGGGCTGCTCTAATTAATCTCTCCCCTGCTTTGGGATATTCAGAGCAAGAACGGCAGGCCGGCAGCCAAAACCATTAGGTCTGCGCCAGACGAGGGTCCCACGTACTGGTGGGGTCTGTAGCTCTGCTTCCCAGCCCCCTCGCTGTGCTGATGCCATCCATATGGGGCAGCCCAGGGCCGAGAGGTGTCGGCCTTTACGTGAAAGGCTGTGAAAAATGTGTGCCAGGGCCGTAACCATCATCGTGCATCGATTATGGCACACACACGGGTAGATTTGTTAAACAGAGCATAAGGTGGAAGAGCCTCCCTCTGCTGAAGCAGAAGCCTTTTTTGCAGAAGCCTTTTTTATAGAAGTCTCTGCCATTTACTGGTCATTTGTTGTGGTCTTTTGAGAAATAAGTCAGTGCTGTCTCCAACTTAATTACCAGTGTAAAAGACAATTTATCACTTACCACAGCTTTGATTGCTTTTTCAGCCTTGCATGGCCTGTTGGTTGGTAGGTGGAATTGTGTACAAGATTGCCTTTTTTTTTTAAGGGAAAGTTCTACCAGAAAAAAAAAAAAAGAAAAAAAAGAAAGGAAGAAAGGAGCCAAACACTCAGCTTCCAATTCTGGGCTTTAATGTCTGTCTGATGTTTTTAATTTTCTTTGAATGTAAGCTTATAGTAGTTCTCATTTAGAAATGAGGAAAAATAAAATCTCATTTAAGTAGTCTATCTTTGGGTTCATATTTTTTAAAAATTTTGCCCCTGAGAATGAAGATGCAGCTTCCCATAGCCTAAAATGCAACAGTCAGCAGGAGAAATAGCTCACTTGAAAAAAATCTGAGGCATAATTATTAATTAATGTACAAAAAAAGATTTGGTGTGCAAAAATCTCTGGCTTTTTCTCATTTTTATCACTCATTTCCTCTTCTGGACTTCAGATGCAACTCTGAACAAGCCATCTTATGTTATATTTTTGCAGATCAAATAATCAGAAGAAAACAGGTCATATGTTTTGATAGATACCACATAAAAGGAAATGTTTAGACTGCTATAGCCATACTCAAATTTGATTATAGGGAATTAAGTTTCTTCAAAGCAAACGGCTTTCTTTTTCTTCTCAGTATT
The DNA here is from genome assembly GCA_008921705.1 of Burhinus oedicnemus. Taxonomy (NCBI): domain Eukaryota; kingdom Metazoa; phylum Chordata; class Aves; order Charadriiformes; family Burhinidae; genus Burhinus; species Burhinus oedicnemus. The sequence continues at coordinate 169,758 of VFFE01006198.1, forward strand.
TCTCATGCAATTAGAAAGTTGGTTATATTAGCTCAGTTGACAGACGATATTACTGATCTTATCAACTTTCACTTGTGTATACAGGGCTTTATTAATTTCATGTTTGCTTATGAACTTCTTTGTCAACAATAAAATTGGTGGGTAAATGTGGAACATACGTGTCACAGTAATGCGTTGTTTGCTTCGCTTATCAGTAAATAACAAACTTTTGGCAAATAAATAAGAGCAACAAGGGAGCAGGTGGGTCTTAGGGGTTTCCTTTGCCACTGTTGGCACTTCGTCATGTTGCTAAGTTACAGTAGCTTCTGGCTTCTACTTTAGAGAGTACAAGTTATTTTTAAATGTATAATGAACATAGTACCAGGGACTCACAAAGCTGTTCTGGAAGTGGCTGTAATGCAGGGGGGATTGTGAATGCAGCCTGAAGGCTGATGCTGCAAAACACTGGTCTGACACAAAACCAGTTCCTACCATCGCATTACAATTACAAAGGTGTGCACTTTATTTATTTTTATAAAATGCCTTAAAAATAGCAAACAGCAATAATTAACCGCTGGATTGGATGGTGCCTGCCTTTGCCTCACAGAGTATAGGCTGAGCATGGCTGTTTTTCTGAGAATGTAGGAATGATCATGACTAGAAGTAAAAAATTCCAAATTAACATCCCTGAAGAGAATATGCTCAGAATAGATTCTATTTCCTTATTGAAAACTTAGTTCTTTGTATCACTAGTCAAAAGTTTTTATTCCTCATATTGCCACAGTGATTTCGTGATCACTGCTATGGAGATAACAAGCAGTAACACCCACCTCCCTAAGTAGGAATTTTGAACTCGCTGCAAAGTCATCCAGCACGGTCCTTGCTTTTCCTTCTTCTGAGGCACCAAAAGAGAAACTGAGTGATATTACTTAGGGTTCAGTTGCTCTGGTAGGATTACAAAGGCTGAAGCTCTAAACTGAAAAATGGAATCAGCTTTCATACTGGAATTTGAAAGTATGTACAGATTTTTGTTGATATTCCAGTTGGTGAGAGGAAAACATCATTTTCCTGCTGGTTAGAAGTTGCACTCTACCATCTGTTGCTGGGCAATGTAAGCACTTCGAAAGGGCTGGAGTTCAACTCCACTTGGCTTCAGGCTTAACCTGCCTCTCTAGCGGAGGAGAGGAGTCCAGGGGGTCAGATGGTGGGAGCATATGACTCAAAGCTGCTGGGAGACATTGGAGAATGGCCTGAGTCCAGGGAGATGAGCACAGAGTAGCTTAATGCAGAAAATTGCTAAGTAATGTGCTTTGGCAGCTAGCTGTCTGAGTGCCGTGAAATCGTACGGGGCAGTGAGAGGGGAAAGGATGCCCTGTAGCAGGGAATTGAAACCCAAAGAGAGATGCAGGAAACCAGTAAGTCCACAGGAAAAAAGATGGGAATTTCTGGCCATTGGCTGAGCTTCTGGTTTATGTCAGTTAATAGTTTCCAGGTGTGGAGATTAACTCAACATATTACTTGCCAGAGTTAGGCAGTGTTGGTAGATCTCAGCGCAGTGGGAGGTGAGACCTTGATAGTATGTTCTCTAGTCTGAGTTCTTCTACCTGAAGTTATTCTTTCATCCAGTCTTTCCTTTTCCTACTGAAATGGGTCCTGGAGGAAGGCTTTGGGTGATTTTTTTTTTTTCTCAGAGTTCGTAGAGCTGTCTCAGCTCTGCTTCTGATGAAGTCTGTAGGTGTCCTATTCCTGCTAAAGATATTTCCATGGGGGTGTAGGGAATATTCTTGTCCCTGCAAGGGAAATGCTCTTCTCTGCTTGTTGGGAAGCTGATAAAAGACTGCCAATGTTGGTTTTTTTCTGGATACCTCAGTTTTCTCTCAGGGTGAATTGTCTAAATGCTATATTCTTATATGTAAGAAAAGAATGTGTGAAACCGCAGAGATCCAGTTGGGGAGAAGCAGCAAGCCCCAGGACACCTGTCTAAGGGAAAAATCAGAAGAGCTGTAAAGATGACACTAGTACTAAGCATTTCTTTTGCAGATGGTTACAGGTATAGACTGACTCGCACCAGGACTACCGGAGGCACTTCTCCCTTTGTGCCCCCAGGAGCCTGCTGGGATGTCTGATTCATCCCTGCAGACTGAGACAGAGCCATCAGGCTCTGAAAAGTAGATTTCAAGGGGATTTCACTCATTGTCTCAGCATGGCACTCTTCAGGACAGCTAGCCCTCTGCAGAAATCATCATAAGTGTGCCTAGGCTTCTCAAAAGAGTCTGTGCTGGGTTTCCAGCCTCTCCTGGGATCTGGGCTCCTTATGCGGTGACACGGCTTCAGAGACATCCTTTCTTCTCAGAACAGATGAAGTCAACGGGTGGTCTGTAGAAACAGGCTTTTGAAAGAAAGTTGGTAAATGTAATGGGGAGCAGGAAACTTTCCATACGGTTTTAAACCTGCCCCTCTGGAGTCCAAGATGATTATACCCATGCTCAAACTTTATAGGTAAACCTCTAAAATGCAGGGGGAGAGTCTGAGCAAGCCTCTGTCCTTCTCCGCTCAGCACCATCAGGGGTATTATGAACAAAAATGAAAGCGGCAGATCGCAGCGGAGTTGCCGTGGGTGGACCACCAGGAGACCCAGCAACCAGAGCCAGGTCTGGTGCTTTTTTTTTTTTTTCTTCCCATAGAGCAGAGAGACATTCTTGCACCTCCCGCAGGACTGATCATGGAGGTTTGCTAAATGTGAGCCACAGCTCTGTATTCTCAGAGATTCAAGAGCAGACCCAGCTTAAAGCTCCTACCATCTGTCACTTGTCACCAGCACTGTCCCTCCAGGCAAAGCTGCGGTGGGGCAGTGCTGCAGCAGCCAGCTGTAAAGCCATGAGTGGGGAAGGGGAAGCAAGGCAAAAGGACGATTATTCACTGGTTTTCACAATAAGGGAATTAGGGAGCATCTGAATCTCTCAGCAGGTTAATAACTCAGAAGCAGCATTATTTCCACATAATGCATAACTGAACTGTGGAATTTGTCACCATGTGATTTGGTGGAGATAAAAAGTTAAGATGACTTCCAAAAGCTGTGGGGAAACATTACGGAAGGAAAATTCACTGGCTGGTAAGCATGGTGATGCAGAAATTTAAGATTGGTAACTCCTCCCAGTTGCTCACCATGGAAGGATCACTTTGGATTTTTTCTCCACAGACCTTCAGCTGATGCCTGACAGGTACTGCCTTAGTCCTCAAGTGTGCATAAACCAATATGACAATTCCCATGTTTCTTATGCTGGGTTTAAAGCAAGAAGCTATGTGGTGGACATGATTTTGGACTCCTTTTGATATTCAGTCTCAGGCCAAAAAATGTCCAAGAAGGATGAAGAAAGAAGGGGAAGTATGTGCATGTGGGATTTATTACCACTATTTGCTATGGAAGAGCCTGGCAAACCATTTAATTCGGTATTCAATACCATTTGTATGACCATGCAGTTTCTATATTGAAAGATTTTATAACAAGTAGTCAGATACGACGGTGAGGACAGCCACAAAGGCATTGCAATAGGGTGGTGACCAGCCACATAAGAAGGTGGGTAGCTGGTCCTGCTTATCTTATCACATCAGAGCCACTATCAGCATGCTTCACAGGCATCTTCAAGCAGTAGCAGTTTATAGAGGTGCTTGGCTTGTCACAGATCCAAAGTAAAACATATTAGCCTCAACCTAATGACAGAGGTTAAGATAAACATATAATCTTCATCTTTGTTGTGAGCTAAGAACATGCATATGAGCAGTTACTGCAGATCAACCAATGTGTGGTAACTCATTACACTGCAATAGCTTGATCATACTTCTGAGCCCTTGAGCTTCTCGGTTTACTGCACGGATCTTCATTCACTGCCAAGCTCCTGCCTCCTCTTTGTTTTTCAGTGAACAATTCCACTGGTGTTTTTTGCTCTTCTCTCCTTTTACGTGCAATTCCTTTGACATTTGTCTGAAACACACCTCAAATCCTAGTGTCAAGATAGAGGAACTAGTAGATCTTGTTGTTCTTGACCTTTTTTGGAACCTCGCAAGGAACAGCCCTGGAGCTGTTTCCTCTGAAGTATGCTGACCCATTTATATCTGTGACAGATGCCTGGGAGGTGCCAAGATGCAGGTTTCCCACCTTGGGAAGGAGCAAAGGTCTGTGCTCATTCAGCCCTATGGAGGGTTAATTATTGTTTTGCTTAAAAAAGCATTCGGCTGCCCTTAGGTATAGGAATTTATTTAAGCCTTATCTGCATAATTATCATGTTTATTGCTCAACACAGCTGGATGGATATGAAGAGTATGCAGTTTTTGATACACACTTTATGTCAGAACCATTACAAGGGAAAATGATCATCTCTTATAGCCCCTGCAAAGAGGCTGGCAGCAATAGTTAGTTTTCTGACTTTAAAAAACAAGTCCTAGGACCAGATTTATTGGGCCTATTTACATGTTTTTTATGCTAAAGCTTTTCCTCCCTTTATGGAAATGCGTGCTGTGGTGATGAACAGCCCGGGATTTTGAAGGATGATTGGTGACCTGAGGTGCTTGGCTTAATAGACTCAAATTGCAGAGAGGAGGGAACTGCATCACGTGAAAGTCATTCACTTCTTTCAGGGACTCCTGTCAGGCACTTAAAATCACCATTTGTCTTCAGAAATCTTAGCCACTTCTAACGTCATTGTTGTTCAGATATTTAATATAGAAATTCTGGGGTAGCCAGAAAAATGTAGAGAGCATTTTAATCTATGGTTTTGGTTTTTTTTTTACATCTTGCAAGACAGCTATTGCTCTTTTCAAAAGCATAGTATGTTGTATCCTTTATAGGTAAACTTGTATGAGGCATTGCTGGGTATTTCTGTATTTGTAATAGGGTGCAAGCATCTAAATGGTTCGACTTTGACTCATTCATTAGAGAATGCTTACTATGTAAAATTGCTGTTATGGCACGAGGCAGCGTACTGCAGTCTGAGGGCTTCCTGGTCCAGGCTGCAGTCTGCAGAAGTCTTGCAAATACCTGCATCGCACAACCCTGGGGCAGCAGCTGGCTCACACGCTGGTGTGACTGCCAGTGATCTGGAATAACATTTGAAAATGACTATGAGATACACACAAGTGCAAGCAAGGGCAGGACAGGCATTTCTTCTGTATGTTTTAGCCACTAACAACCCCTTTCTCTCCAAAGTGGAGGTGGGGTGCTCTACCAGAAAAATGAACATTTAACATCATTCTGACAATGCTGATATTATCACCAGATAACATCTGATATCAGCAACTGGGTTATGGAATAAGAATACAAAAGACCTAAAAGAGTAACATTTCGGTTACTGTCACTTTCATCAGTGATGTGAAAGCTACATAATTTAAAACCCTGATTGTGTGTGGTAGGACTAGATGTCAGTCAGTTTGTTGTCGTTAGTTGGAGGGCCAGCTACTTCTAGTTTCTGTTTGTTTGTTTGTTATACAAGTGAACATTTTAGTTGTGGTTGGCAAGAAGATGAACATGGTAAAGTAACAGGATGGAAATTTGCATAAAAGCCAAAACAGTTAGAAGGGAGGGAGGCAAACGCCTATCAGTTACAGCTTCTCCTCTCCACTAATCTCTTCATGTTCCATAGATGATAAATTACCTATCACTCCCTTTCTTTGCAAGACATCTCTTCCTCTGCTAACGTCCTGCCCCTACTCCTCCGTTACCCAACTACCTTCTCTCTTCTGGTCTGATCAATATCTCTAGTCAGGTAAATTGCTTTTGACCTGCTTGCTCTGAAGAAGAGCATGTGTGTAACTTCCAACTGTGTGAACTGGTCTTATAAAAGTTATGTTATCTGCACCCACGAATATTACCTGGCTCTCTGTTAGAGCTTTGTCCCTATAAAATAGGTGGTGTCATTACGGCCTGATGATTGTGGTACAAAATACCCATTGGACTAACTGCATGAGGTAGCTGCTGAAGCTTTTACATGTATATAAGTCCCTTTGGCAGCGGAATGACCTCCTGGACCACAGCAGAGAAACTTATTTGCCCGTTATCCTACAGGTTGTGAAATTTGGGAGAAGAATATAGAAAGTATCATTATCTCTCCAGAATGCTTTTCCAACACAAAGCCATTTCAGAACTGAGCCCTTGTTTAATCTCCTTTACCATTTCTGCTTTACAGTTCTGCAGATCAGCACAAAATGTGAATAATTTGCCGGATGGGCCAGGGGATCGGTGTCAGAATCAAGAGTCTGAGCCTGGGTTGTGAACTTAGGACTGTCTCAAGCTGAAGGATACAGTACTCTCAAGCAAACTTAAAAGGTATGTGTTTTAACTGCTCCTGGCCACTGCCCGGTGACTTCTCTGTGTCTGCACGTTCACCTTGCCAAGAGGTCCCCTGTGTTCTCCACACAAGTGACAGATGAGAGTTCTCACTAGTAGCTTATATATTTGGCATCAGATTTTAACAAGGTCTGCAAATACACAGCTAAGCCTGTCATTCAAAGATTTTTCTGAGTCTTTTTTTCATGAACTTTTTTCAATCTTTTTTTCAATTTTTTACCCCAATTTCACTTGCTGTTATTCTGATTCCAAAGTCTTGGGATGAGAAGTAGGTGAAATGTTTTCATTACTCTTAACAGACTGATCATGGTATAAAGAGTAATGTTACATTCCCAATTAAGAGACTTTACTCAGCATTTAACAGAGCTATCGTCCCAGCTCATCTTGTTAGCTTACCACCACAGACCATACTTTCGAGGTGTGGATTACCTTAGAGGGGTGGGTGTCCAGTTTATTAAAACATCCTCCTCTCTCTTCTGTCACATTTCCTCACCATGGGGCAAACAAGCCTTTCTACAGGTGATCAGCACAACATAAGGCCTCAAATTAGGAAGCAGTGAGACTTGCCCATTTCCATTGTTGAGTAGTACCTTGCTCCAAATAAGGTCTCACTGGAGCAAAAGTAACCCTGCGGAGAGAGGCAGAGGAGCTGCTCCTTAGATTGCTTCCTTTTTATCTCTTGATATGTAGCTTGCTGCAGGGTGAAAGAGGTATGGTCTTGTGAAGATCAGCCAGTGGCTGAGGCTCTATCTTACAAGTGTTCCTTGTGAGGGATGATTGTTGAGTGCCCTAGATGGTAGACTTTATGGAAGTGCCTCATTTGAACCTCTCATACTCTGAACCTTGGTGCTAGGGACTGGAATTCCTTGTGTGAAGATGATGGGACTGGGTGAAAGTAGCAAAAGTGTGTTTGGTTTGGTCAGAGTAAAAGAGAAATATGAAAGATGGGAAAAATGAAGACCATAAAAGTTTCATACAGACAATGATGAGTCTGGTTTCTTGGGGACTATTGAAGGATAAACTTCTGAGACATTTAAGGCATGCTCCTCACTAACTACATTCAAAATAGATCTTCCTTCTTCCCTTTAAAGACTAGCACTGCAATTCTCTGACAACTTGCATTACATTCAGCAGGACCATGTAGTATTACATCATGTCGTGGTTTTTTTTTTCACTGCCTGGTACTAACAGGAGCTGACATTACATGAGTGAGCTAATGTAGCTAAAGTAGCTGTGGTGGTGTGGGCTGTCACCTGAACTGAAGTCAAGAGGGTGAAAAAGACTAAAACAAAGAAAAAAAGTATCCCGTTCTTTGGAAAATGCAGTAATTTTGCAAGAAATAGGATTCAAAGCAGATGTTGCTGAATTATTAGCAGAGATTTCAGCAACTTTTCTTGGGGGGGCGGGGGGAACTTACCATAATCTATTTCTGGCTTTTCAGGGTTTATTTTCTTAAAGTATTTGCCAACGGCTTATAGTGTTCTTCAATATTCAGTTTACTTGCTATTTTCGGCAATTAGTCACTGGAAGCATATGTTACAATTTCTGCACCTTGGTCAGCTAAAAATGAACAATAAATAAACATGGAATTTGGGGTTATTTTTGCTAATTGCAGGCTTCCTCTTAAGGAAACACTTATGACCTGTGGTGGTTGAATCTAACAGAAAAAGGCCCTCAGGAAGAATTTGCTGATACTGTTATCAAAAATGTTTTGAAATCTTGTGTTAATTCCAACAGCTTTAGGGGAGACAACAGCACTACAGGCTCTTTAGAGTAGCAATCTATTAAGTTCTGCTTGAGGGGCAATCTCTCCCCATGTCATTGTTCACACAACTCCAGATGCAGCCAGCCCCGAGCAGTGGGGGCTCTCTCTGATGCCAGAGTTTTGTGCTCAGTCTCAGCGTTGTTAACTCGCACCTTTGTGTTGTGTACCAAGTCTCACCTCAGAATAGCCAAGAGTCCGGTTAGTGAAGATGCTCATGTGAGATTTGGGTCCAGGCTGTGGGTCTGCTTGATTCAGAACAGACAAATGCACTCAAATATTCCCTTGGCTGGGCAGCGTGTTGGGCTGGGTTACATCCCTCTGCCGGATCAAGCAATATTTATTTATATCAAGTAAATAAAAAATCCTGTTAGAAGATAGAGATATATTTTTTGTGAGATGGTGTAAATGTCATATCTCATTTGAGTGGAGTTCTGATCTGAAGTATGTTTTTAAATGTGGAAAACCAACTTTTGGCCACTTTGGGATGGTTAAATCTATCTGATTTGACCACAGACTCTGTACTGGATATGGGAAATTTTTCTTACTTAAGGGCTTGTCTAAACTGATACATCTCCAAGAAATTTTGGATCAAAGTCTTCTAATATAAAACCCACTGTCCTTTTATATTAAAAACAAATTCCTTAGAACTCCCTTTATTCTCAATTCTTATTGCTTTTTAAGTTTTACTGCACTCTACCAATGAGGCACTATTATGTGGAGAGCACCTCAATTGTCAGACATCTCCCTCCATGTTTATTAGCATGTTCTCGATAAAGAGCTTAGAAAAAAGCAGCAAAGTAGTTATGAGTGCAAATAAATGTAATTACACAGAAAAATTAAGATTGTACAGTGTGGTATCTGAGTAAAGAATGATTAAGTGGTGGGAGACAGTGAAGTTCTTAGCAGTACCTACAAAATATGAGCTTTGGGGAGGAAAGAATTATTTACAGGTAGAAAGCATAAGGGATAGTAATGTAATGAAACAAAGGAAAATTTGGTTCAAGTATCAGCCAAGCTCCCGACAGTGAGATGTAGTGTGTTACGATATGGTCTCCCTGGGCAAGTGGCAGTAGTGCAGCGTCTGGCATGTTTAAAGCTAGACCAGACAAGACACTGAAAAATGAATAATAAGGAGCAATCCCACAGTGACAGAAAGATGAACTGGAAGACCCAAGTTGTTGTTACCAATCTCAAGATCCCGTGTTATCACTCCACATATGTGGAGCCCAGGAAAAGAGATGGTTTTCTGTATTCATGCAAAGTTAAGAGGTTTGACTATGCCATCTGTAGTAATCCTGTCTTGGCTGAAATGAAAGGAAAGGTGAGGATTCCAGTAAGCTTAATTCTGTTATTATAGTATTAAAAGCCCAGTTATTTTCCTTAATAATATTTTTAAAATTCTGTCTCAAAAAAAGAAAGGTTAAAATAAAGGAGTCCTGCATATCTGCTTGCCCCTTAGGACTGAAAAATATGTACAAGCTGTAAGAAAAAAATTAAAAAACAAACTGCATTGTTTCTGATGGATAATGCAGCCAGAGCCTGGGGATGTGTCATCTGAAGCTCAAGAGAACGTACATTTATAAAGTGGCAACCACAACAAAAAATGCTAAGCAATAATTGGATTCCCCACCAAATATCAGAAACTTTAAAAAATATGAAACTTTTTTTAGGAAAGAAATTAGAGCTAAGCTAGAAAACTCCAGAAGTGTATGTTACATTCCTTAAACTTCAGGGTGAACACTCAGGTGCTTTTGTAAAGCAAATGCTTGATTTAGTAGACAAAAGAAATGTTTGATACTTCCATGGGTTTTTGAGTCCGTTATCTCTGTGGAGATGGTGCTGAGCATCGTCTCATCAGAGGAGGAGTCTCACATCCCAGGTCTGGGGTGGTACCTCACAGCCAGCCTGAGCTCCAAGCTTAAAGGTCTGGTTGGGACCAGCCATGTGTGTTGGCTGTGGAACCTGAAATACTTCAGTGAGGAAACGGAGAACAACAAAGACCTGTCAGTCTTCTGGATGTCTGAATAAGTGATTTCTCAGGAAACTGCTATGCAAAATCTTCAGCTTTTGTTTTTTTCCATCACCCCCTCCTGAAATAGGACCTGTTTGGTGGTATGGCTTGTGATATGTGAGAAATTCCAGTGTAGCTGGAGCCCAGACGTTACTGGGAGTTCTGATCCTTCCCCTTAGGGCTGTTGCAGAGCTGCTGTTCCCGTGTCATTGTCCTGGTGTGGAAACCTGCAGCATCTATTGCTCGGTGCCGTGGCCAGGCGCAGGCAGCGGTGGTGGCACTCAGTGCACTGAAGGGTGGCTGTGTCCCTGCTGTGACCTACAGACCTCCTCTGCCATGCTCCCTATGGCTCCTCTCCACTGCCCTGCTCCAAATCCCCTCATGCCTCCTGGCCCCCTGCCCTGCCCTCTCAAACCCTCCCTGTCACCAAATAAAATCTATAGAAGGCATTAAAACTCCTGCTGAAGAGCTTTATGCTTCCTCTCCCTGCCAGCCAACTGCAGGTCTCAGCAGCTGTGGTCCCCAGTGGGTCAGTCCTGCATTTGGGATTGTTAACATGGACCAGGATATGCTTTTCCCAACCAGGACAGAGGGGAGTTCATGTTGTCTCTCTTGAAGGGAGCATCTCCAACTCCTTTCAAGGTTTGTAGGACTGAGAGAGGTTTGATGGAGCTCAGATTTAAAGTCAGGAGCTTGCTGGTCCCAGCCTGCTTCTATGCCAGTCGGAGAAGGCTGCTGCTCTCGTGGCTGATGCATAATTTCAGTCAAGGGCATTTGAATCAGCGTAGTATTTCATTGAATGTAAATGCTCTGACTTAACCTTATTTTAACCTTTGCGTGACTGTAGAAGGCTGTTGGTTTGCAGAGATCCCAGGGGGGTGTTAAAACTGTCCATGTGGGACAGTTCATTCTATAAATATAAACTGTACAGACAGTTTGCTAGGAAACTACGTAAATTATTTGGTAATAAACGGTACTTGCGATTTCAGGAGAGCACTGCAGATTGATAAGCTGACTTTGGGAAAGGTCAGCAGCCGTGACTTAATTGCTCCAGGGCCCCCACTAATGATCTCTCGTGCTGCGGTGTGCACTCCGGCAGGGAGCGCCCCTGCCTGGAGCGGGGCTGGTGAGCGGCAGGAGCAGCATCTTTCTGAGGCAGACGTGCTGAGGCGGTTAGAAGAAGTGATGCCAGGTTCAGTTTTCAAACCTGGTCACCCGACAGCCCTCACGTTTTCAGCTGAATCTAAAAACTTCTCAAACAGCTTTTGCGCAGGTGCTTTGGAGCACAAGGTCCAGGCTGTAAAGAAAATTAATTTGGAAACTCTCTTTGCCTTTTCTTTTTCCCCTCCTATTTTACTTTTCCCCCTGGTACTCCCTGACTTAGTCCCAGACTAGGCCTTTCACACCTGCTCTTGGCTCACTGGCCTTTTGTTATGTTTTGACTAAAAATGTCAATTGTGGACACAATTATTTGCACTGCTGAAGACACTTGCATGGCCCTCTAAATCTCCTGTGTGCACAATTCGTTTAATTAAATTTGCATCTTAGTTTCATGTTTCCCAGGGCTCTGCTCTGGCTGGTGCCACTCGTTTGAGAGTGATTGAGCTCTGTTTTTGCTGCATTGTGAAGGGTTTTCTGCAAACAGGTACATCTTTCTCCATGTTAAGCTATCAATTTTGTGAGATGGAGATTAGGAAGTGATAGGCTCTTTTGGAGGCTGTACGACTCAGTAATTTCGGAAGTCGTGACTTGGCTGTTTCCATATTGCTGACTCGCAAATTTGGGTTCTGCGGAGTGCTGAGTTTTGATTTTGCCAAGTTGTGACGTACAAGATTAGAGTTGTGCAGTCGCAACTTGCTGATAGCTGGAGATATCTGAGGTGCTTGGGTTTCTGAGAGACAGTGACAAAGTTTTTCTGTTGAAGCTCTTAAACTTGCTTCTCAAACAGGCCTCAGCTTAATGGTTACGTTAACAAAAAATACATGGAACTATAAATTCTATCTTCTAAATAGGTGAGTAACTGTCCTAACACTTCTAAGGGGAGTAGCTTTCCCTGGAGATCTCTGTCCCCGTCTGCTAATGAGAAAGGAAATACCTGCATTGATTTCAAGGCATGCTGGATTTGGCGTCATAGGAATCGTCTGTATTTTATATATTTTTAGTATGAACTGTTCTTTCGTAGGTAGCAACCTAAATATCAGGCCACTTACCGTTCACACTGACTGGTAACGCTCTGGCCTTCTGACACGCCATAGGTGCTGCAAGCAGATCTTTAACATTGCTCCAGGATTTCCCTTGAAAAGATCCATTTTAAAAGTGCAGGTGAACAGGGAGCATCCAGGGCTAAAGAGCACTGAAGTGCGCAAATGGTCCTGATGTCAGCCAAATGAACTGGATCATCCAATTATTTTCAATTACAATTCCAATCCTTTCCTTAATGTTTTGCTATGCTGATATCTGTGTTGGTAATGTAGCCAACTCTGGCTTTATGATCCCCCTTGTCGCAACGTGCTGTGCTTAATTACTTTGCCTCCATAACAAACAGACATTCTGAACAATTAGACAATAATATGGAAGCAAGAAAGGAAAATAGCTCAAGATATTTTCATTTTAATTATGCTGAGAGTGCACCCCATGGTTTTGAATCAATGCTGGAATAATGTTCTTTTGATAGTCTTCAATAACTTTAAACGAGATCTAATAAATTTGTATTTTTATGTGAAGTTTAGAAGAAAAAATCCCTTGCTGTTGATCTTATTTTCAATTGAAATCACAACTCCCATGATTTGTACTCTTGTGTTCTAATTGGATGTCCACCCCTATTGAACAAATCACTTAAACACCTTAATTACTATACTGGAAGGGATTACACTTTGAGCACAAGTTTAATACTTTCCTGAGTTGCTGCCCCATTGCAAAAATAACCCTCTTGCATTTTAGAAATTGATGAAATATGAAGAATTATATTTCGGGCTTTTTTTCCTATACACAATCAAATTTCTCTGCATAGTTTTTTTTAAAGCTACTAAGCTGACAATAAGCAGAGTAGACTCTTTGCAAGTAGGAAGGAAGACTGGTGCCATAAAATGAATGCCCAGCTGCTTGTTTTTTAACGTTAAATGAAGGTAATTTTGGAAGGGCTGCTACTGAGCCACACTGACACTAACACACAACTTTGCTGTATTGTGCTACACAGCCACAGGTGCACATTTAGCTCCTTAAATCTTCTTCACCAATGTCACAATAATAAAACAAGCAGCACTAAAACAGCCAGTTTTCTGAGATTATATGGGAAGAAAACAGATTAATTCCTTTAGTAATACTTTTTACGTGGAACTACTATAATCTCTAAACTATGACTTTTGACAGTTCTACTATAAAGAAACATCTAAGGCACATGGAAAGCCTCTATGAGCTGCTCCTGTAGTCTTAAAATAAATAAATTGAGTGAGCAAAATGTAAATAGGGCATTTTAAAGCTCAGAGGATGTGATAAGAAATCCGTTTCCATCGTTGCGAAATGTTTAGGGCATTTAAGGAGATACCTGAGTGTGCCGTGCTTAGTTTCTAATGAACTCAGTAAGGGTCATGCCGGGATACTGCCAAACAAAGCTTTATTTCACTCATCTTAAACTCCCAGTCTTTGCAGGGAAACCTCTGGAAGACTCTGGTGTTTGACTGTCCAAATTCAGCTTTGCAAGATTCAGCACCTCTTGTCTTTCTGTATATAACTGAGGGCAGAAACTGCCTTCAAAAGCCTTTGTTCATGATGAGCACTCTCAGGAATATTTGGTTTGGTAAGGGTTTTGTACTGGTAAATCTGGTTCTGAAGCTCCAAGTTAAATTTGCACAGCAGCGTAGAAAAGAAAGGTCTGAACAAGCTCCCACTGCCTATGGGATGGCAGTATGGTTGGCCAGGTTTGTGCTCATGCGCAGCATCCCCGCCAAGCCCTTTGGGTCTGTCTGCTGGCTGGTTATGCAGGCGTGATCATGAACCGTATGAGCGATATATCAGTTTGCCTAAGAAGCCAGAGAAATTACTTTCATTGGGTTCAAATTGTTGCAAAATGGGCATGACTTTAAAAGAAAAAATTCTTTGCTCACTGGGTGATTAGTACTTTGAAATTCCTGTCTTTAGCTGCATTCCTTAATAAAGTCTGGCCTGTGATGCCTGTTAAAGACAAACAATACTCTAGTTACTGTTTTAGACTGCACAAGTTTTTACAATTTATTTGGAAAAAGAGTTTCAGCAGAGGATTTATAAATGGACAACCGATGTTAGAGTGTGTGCATAAGCATTTGCAGGATGCACGCTCAATTTGAGATTTTTAAAAAGCAAGTGAATGATACGTACCAGCCTTTGAAAAGGGGTCTCATGCAAGCATGTGACATTGGCTATCAAAAACAGAAGGCTCCAAAGTTATTACTCACTACCGAAAACCTTGGCAATGCACACTGAAGCACTCGCTGCGCTAGATCAGGCTAAACCAACAGGATTATTTTTATTGCTGCTCAACTTCATGGTTTGAACTGACTTCTCCAAAACTGAGCGTAACAACACTACTACTCAGATGGATATAGCTTGTCAAATGGTTTTACAAACATTAATATATTATGCTAACCTTTGTATCACTTGGTATAGAGCTGAACATAGATCCCAGATACTCAGGTGATAGTGTCCCTGCTGCAATCTCTAGACTGACTTCTCAGTAATTCACTTTGCCCATAGGGTCCCTTGAGCAAAAGTTTTGGAAGAAAAACCAGAGATCTGCTTGATTTACAGTGATCAGGTAGACAAGCGCCTCTACTTTCCAGACTGAAAGCTGTTTTCTGCTAAGCAGCAGATGTAGCTGTCAGTGGGGAAAATTATTTGATATCGCCTGACTTTCTCAACCACAGCATAAGCGAAGTGCTTCCTGTAATATGGAGCATTTATGGATAATATTTGTAGAGTAATTGCTATGCAATCACTGCTCCACTGCCAAAGATTTCAGTCAGTTGTTACGCATCTTGCAGTAAAAATCCTGTTGGGGAAAGTGCGATGAAAACATCACAAGCATTTGGGAAAATGATGTGAGGTCAGTTGGTTTGATTTGACTCAATGTGTGTATTCAATATGCTGCGCTGCCTGGTGTTGAGAGCATTTTCATTTCAAATCTGAAAAGTGGGAACCCTATCAGATGAAATATTAGTGGGAAGCTGGAATGCAATTACCAGTGTTCATAGTATCTGGAAAGAAACAAGAACCTGTTGTCCTTTGGGTGACTCCATGTGTTGTGCTCTTTTGGAAAAGGAGCAAGAAATCCAGGTCCAAAATATTGGTCATTTTCTCTTGCTACATAGCATAATTTTGATAAGCATCCTTATCCTTTTCTTGAAAAATGCAGCTTTTTCTTTTCATTTGTGGAAATTAGATTGATGGCAAGTGTAACTGAACTTTTCTTTGAATTTTTCATCTAACAGTAGGAAAATCTTACATCTCATCTCTATACAATGTCTAATACCTTTGATTTTTCTTATCTAATATTGAACAGTGGCCAACTGTATTTAATTTTAGTTCTGAGAGTTCATTGCTTTCTTCTGCCTAATGATAAATATTTACTCTCTGCTATGGAAGATCAGTGATCTTTCCCTGTGGGATACCCCTTCATCATAATTTTTAGCATGTGTAATCTTAATTTTTTTGACGACTTTAGCTTGAAAGCAGTGAGAAATGGGATCTATTGTCAGCTTCTTTTATGACTTTTGGAAAGTTGAGCTGGGGTGTGGTTTCCCTGCTGCTCTGCAAGCTGTGAACTTTCCCAAGTCTCTTGTGCTGAGTCACCAAAAGTGGGATCTCATCATGTAGCTTTTGCTGTCTATGTTACCAAGGTACACGATAGTCGGTGTTTTACTCCCTAAACTGAGCTGTCAGAGTGGCGAGCTGATTGTTTCTCATTAATGTTCTGCAAAATGCTCAGCTGTGTTTGGAGGAATTTGCTATAAGGTGGTTGCAGCTTTCCCTGACCTTTAATTTAATTTATTTGTTTTTCTTCCACCAAAGTTCTCAAAGTCAGCAAAAGAAATATTCTTACTGGGCTGATTAACCCAAGGAATTGTCTCACTTAAACAAGAGTGTAAGTTAGGTGAAGGACTTCTTTGGCAGAAGGAATTCAGTGGAGATAAAGCAGCCATGCAGTAACAGCTGGCTGGTGTGAAATGAATTTTAATGGAAATGGGCATTTTGGTCCAATTTCTGTGGCAAGACGTCTCCTTTGCCACATTATCACATTCAGTGGCTCCCGCTGAGCACTGCACAGAGCAGCCAAGGCTGAAGTGGTCAAGGACTGGTCTTCTGTCCAGAGGAGGGGACCTCCTGGAGGAAGAAGGCTGGGGCTGGCTGCTTTGGCCTACAAGAGCGCTCCTGAATGGTGGTGGGAGTTTTTACTCAGAGAGGAGCAAACCCTAAATGCTATCAATGCTGTCATTTTCATGAAAATTTCTTATTGTGGAACTGAATTTTCTATTTGCTTCTTTAACTTCTTTGGTCCTTTTGCAAAGATTTTTAGTATGTCCAGAGAAGGCATTGCTTTGGGGACACTGTGGCTCCACATCTGACCGTGTGTTGTGGAGGTATCCTGTTTTGGGCTTACTGCTTTCAGACCTGCCACTGTCTGCAAATCTTGAGGCTGGATTTTGACTACTCAGTCATTCAGTCTCCTATACTGGCCGTGCAAGTGCACAATGTTTTCACTGAGAGTTGATATTATGTTCCACTGAGCCTTTTTTTTTTTTTTTTCTTCCCAATTATTATATTTTCTTGATGTGCTTGACAAATTTCCAGGGGCTCCCTTCTCGGAGAGAGCCATTGGAAGGTCTTGAAACCAAGTGACCTGGAAATGTTTTTATTGCTAATATTTTTCTTCATAAATTTTGTTTATGAAGCCTTATAATCTAGTGCCCAACCTAGCCCAGGAATTAGAAAGATCAAATTTTGTATTTGTAGTGATAGCTCTGTTGTAAGCTGGTGGTGTTCCCTTAACCTCGGTAGAATTCCAGTGGGGATTTGTGTATTGTATTTGAGAGGACTGCTTGATTCTTCCCTTCACTGATCTGTTTTTCTTATCAGTATTTGCCACGCTCCAGCAACGTTATATTTGCTCTTTCTGCAGAACACCAACTTCTGTTCTGAAATTTCTGTATTTTATGCTCCGCTGAGGTAAGGAATGGATTTCCTCTTGCTGTATAGCAGGGATCTACACAAATATCCTCTCCCCAGCACTTGGAGGAATCTAATAGCTTAAGCACTTCATTAGCAGAGTACCACAGTTGCTGCTGTTTCTTGTTGGCAGAAGGTGAGCTAGAAAAAATATTAAGCATTTGTTTCACCCTTTGCTTTTGGTGCATCCACAGAAACAAGCCCATACTCAGTTTTTTCCAGTGTTGTGCTGGAAACGTTGGCATTTTTATTTAAAACAAGAAAGCATTTTTGCATTCAGTGGTTGCAGAATTCAGTGAGATAAAGTGTGTAACATGAACTTGTAGAAATCAATTCTGTGGTTGAAGAAGAATCGATGACCCTAAATAGAACTAAAATAAGAGTAGCGCTCTTTGAAGTGTTTGCACTGTTACTCTAGAGTAGCTGTGAATACAGGGCAAGTTGGCTACTGTTTGCTCATACCACCACGTGATCTTGAGAGTAGCTGTCTCTCACATACGTGCAAGGATTCTCATAGTTTCAGGTGAAATTAAACGTTTTGTACCTAAGTTGGCAAAAATGATCTGGAAAAATGTAATATCCCATAGCTGATTAGCTCTGGAGCACACGATACTAGAGTCAAGATGTGAGATCCTTTGGAAACAAATTAGCTTAAATTTTATTGAAAATTATTGATTTTCATGGTCAGAGGTTAACGAAGTTTGTCTTTCATTTAGCTTCCCTGCTCTTGGGAGAATAATGAAATTGCCTGAAGATACAGACCATTCAATTAAAATCAAGAGATGAGCCAAACATATATTAGAGTTGATTTTTGGTAGTATGTCATTTTTTTTGTGCATTTTAGCATCTTAGACTTTTTAAGAAGTGTGTGAGGGGATGGTTTTTGAAACACATGGCATCTATCAGTTTGTTTTCTATACATATGAGCCTCTGATGTTTTACTGATAGGAACGCACCCTGAAGACAAAATTATGTGCACTAGACTGACAGATCAGGATTGATTAGGTAAGTGTGCTGGGGAGAGGGGATGCATATAGAAGAGAATAGGGCAGAGACAAAGTATCAGAAGACAGCAGGATTTTTTTGGACTTAAAAACTTCATTAACAGTTTCTCCAGTACATAGATACAGCTAAAACATGCCTTTGCATTTAATTTCTGATATTGGGTGAATGCATACAGAAAACCAGCCTTGAGCAGCATGGTGCCTGAGGGCTGCAACACTGATGCCTGCCTCTTCTCTCTGCTGAGCCTCTGCAACTCATTCCGGTAGCAAGATGCCTATTTTCCACAAAATTTGAAGGAACTGAATACCTATGAGATTCCTGCACCTCTGCCAAATTTGGGGAAAGCTGGCCAACAGGCAGAAGGCTCCTTGTGAAAGAAGACGGTACATTTTGCTGTAGGGAAGGACTGTAAAGTCTCGTCCCTGCCCCAGGCTGAACGTAGCAATTTAACTTTTAAAGTGTTTTGTCATTTTGCCATGATCTGTGTTGTTTTAGCAGAAACAGCTCAGGAAAGAGCAGCTCCAGGGGCTGAAGGCCACCAGAGCACCATGTGACTGTGCCATGTGCTTTCTCAGGGCTGGATAATGTCATTTATGTATGGCGAGGGAACTGCCTAACCTTTCAGCTGGTACTGCACTCCCCTCAGGCTCCCAAATACCAAGGGAATCCCTGGCTGCTTCTCTGTGGCAGCTTTGTTTCACTGCCTGTTTTTTCAGCTATACCAAGTGTCAGAGATGCTGGTGGGACTCCAGGGGAAACCTGAGGGCTCAGCTTGGTGGATCATGTGTTAGAGCTGCTTCTGCTCAGGGGAGCTGCTTTACACAGACCCAGAAGTAACTTCTACTCAAAAAGTTTCACACACTGCTCTGTTACCCTGGGATAAACTGGGAATGAGTGTGCTGAAAGCTGTGGAGCTGCTGCCTCCATAAAGGAGAAGCAGCTGAAAGTAAAGCCTGACTTTCTCCTCCCTTGATTTCTCTTCCTGTGTAGCCTCTGCACCATTTCAGGACAGAATGAGGAGAAAACAAAGACAAAAGCAAAAGCCTTTGGTGTTCTTTTGCCCTGTCATTATCATTCGTATCTCAAAGAAGGGAAGCATGCAGTTCTTGTCTATTCTAGTCAGATTAGACAAGGGTCTCCAGCCAACTCAAGCAGTTATCATGTCCTTGTCAAGTATTAAAGCTGCAGGCTTTGCTAGATGTTCTCTTCAGTACAAGAAGAAATGCACTGGGGCTCTGAGTCTGCGGGGGTCTGTGTACAAGGATGTCCTGTCCACATGGGGTTCATAGCCACGCTGAGGTTTAAGCGATCACGATGGCTGCAGGAAGACAAATACATTGCTGAACCACTGCAGCAATGTTTTGCTGCTTGTTCTTAGTCAAAGAGAAATAAATCCATCTAGGGACCTGGTGACAAAGGACATGGGAAAGGCTGAGATTCTCAATGCCGTTTTCACCTTGGTCTTTGCTCATAAGATTTACTCTCAGGAATCCCAGGCCCCTGAGATCAGTGGGAAATTCTGGAGCGAGGAAGACTCAACCATGCTGGAGGAAGATGACGTTAGGGTGCATTTAAGCAAATGGTGATTGGGAGTAGTCAGTATGGATTTACAAAGGGGAAATCATGTCTGGTCGACCTGATAGCCTTCTGCAATGAAAAGACAAGCTCAGTGGATGTTGTTTATCTAGACATGAACAAGGTTTTCAACACTGTCTCCCTTGACATCCTAATTAACAAACTGATGAAATGTGGACAGTGAGGTGGATGGAAAACTGGCTGAACTGTGCAGCTTGAACAGTTGTGATCAGCAGCACAAAGTCCAGCTGGAGGCCAGGCGCTTGCTATGCACCCCAGGGGCAGACACTGGGGCCAGTGCTGTTTAACATCTCCATTACTGACCTGGATGACGAAATAGAGTGCACCATCAGCAAGTTTATAGATGATACAAACCAGGAGTGATTGATAGGTGTGTCTGTCTATACAAAATATCACTTTCTGCTGAATTTCTCTTGCTTATTTCTTTCTGACGTTTTGAAAGTGCAGAAGGTAATTTTCTACCCTGACTGTGCCTGACTCCGTTCTACCAGACCACTGTGGCATGTAATTGTTCTCCTCTTGTGTATGAACTGAGGTCTCTCAAAACGAATTGATTTGCTAAGTAGTTGAGAAAAAAGGAACTGCAGAAATTTAACCTTAGTAGTCGTGTTACTGTATGGTGGTTATTCGCAGGAGCAGAGCAGAGCTACTGACCAAAAGGTGCTTAAAAGCGGGTGCCAATAAAATCTCAGCAGTTGCTCAGTGCCCCGCTAGCATTCTGGCTGGCTGAAATGCAGAATGACATACTCCTGGGTGAATTTATAAAAATAAATATTTTGACAAAGAAATTTAATGAGAGCCTATGGGGCTTAGTAAATAAGGTTTGTGGTGGTTTGAAGGGATCATTGAACATGTCGATCCCTAAGGGAACTCACTCTCTCCCTCCTCTTTTTTTGTTTTGTTTTTTCTTCCCCCCTCTTCTTAAGCCTCCTCTTTGCATAACGGGGCCAAACCACTCTGCAAGTTTGGTTTAATGAATCCCAGAGCTGTGCTGTTCCAAAAGACACAGGTGGGTGGGAGGGCTCGATCTCACCATGCTGCATGCCTGAGGTGGGACCACCACCCTGTGCATATCATGAGCGACCGGCAGCATCAGGCAGAGTAAATGGACAGGCGGTGACTATATACTGTAACTGTTCCAGGCGATGATCTGAGAGTTTTCATGGAGGTGCGGGCACTGTGCTTGATATTGCTCAATCGGGAGCACTATTCAGCTTAGCAAGGTGGTTCCGAGGGCCAGCTCAGACACCTGATGTTTCTGCAGCATTTTTGACCTTTTGCACAAAGGGGTAGCAAAGGTGACAAATGACTGAAACGTGATTTTTGTCCTTTCCGTGGGCAGAGGCAACAAAGAGGATTGTTTCCTCTGAAATCAAGCTGATTTCTTCACAAAAGATGGCAGGAAAACCTAAAAAAATGGCACAAGATCTTTAGGATTTAAAATTCCATCCCTGTGGGATACCAGAAGCTGCCAGATAACCAATGAGGAAACTCAGTCTAAATCAGACTGGAGTGGCTGGTGTTTTGCCCTTTTCTTTTCAGGCTGATAACCTGTGCTACATGGGCCAAATTTGTCTTTGTAGTAAGGTCTTTAAAGTTTACAGTCATGAAGGAAATCTTTGGACCATGGGACAAACCAAGGTCACGTCAGGGACATACAGACCCACACAGCCAGCTGGGATGACGGCTCTTCTCAGTGCTGTGTCTACTAATAGCAGATTGTCGAGTGATGCCGCTGCCTGCAAAATGGAGGATCTTTATGAAAATCTACATCTGTTGCAAATTAGTTTTTAGAGGTGGTGTCTCTGTTAGTACACATCACTCCTGTCAACTCCTGCTTATTATGGGGTGGGAGCTTTTTAATGTAAAGCAAAATATTTGCAATTTTTCGGGTTGAAATCTTCCCATGTTCAAAGTAGGACATATCCTTCATCCTTCAGAGGTACCCAGGATGACTTGGAAATCCAGGCAGCAGGCAAAGACAGGCAGGGTGTTTAGCCACATGTGTGAAGTAAGTGTGAGACCAGGCAAAAACAGCACCAGAAGTTGGCAGAGTGTGGAGGACCTGGCTGAAGCCCCATCATTACCAGCAGTGAAGGTGTTCTGCCCTTCGCACTCTGTCCCACAAGAATATTCATTAAACTGTCATGCTGTTGGGAGAGTCGATAATCTTCATATAACTTGAAAGATTTGATAACATTTGCCAAGGAAATTATTATCTTGAGGGTTTTCCCTTTTGTGTTCAGCTTCAGCAGCTCTGGCATGGTCCAAAAGATGGATTTCCATAGATGTCCTGTACAGACACCCCTTGTTCCCTGACTAATCATGGGCTCCAAGGAAACTAAATTTAATCAGTCTTTCAAAAACACCAAAAGCTGAGGCTCTTTTTCAATCTGATTTCATTCCTAGGGTGTCCACAGCAGCAGAACATTGTAGAAAAATCAGCATTCATACTCTAGCCTTCAACAGTTACCCTGTGTGAATATCATGAATGCTATTTCATCATCATGAAGATTAACCAAACGAAATAGAAAGGTCAAATACTAAAAAACAATTAAATGAGTGTTTCCATCTACTGAAAAAATCAATCAAGAATGAAATTTGGTTTTCCATTTCCAGTAACCTCAAACATATTTGAGTCTATATCTCTGAAGAACTGAAAAGACAAACTGCTCCTGTCCCACCCCTCCAACACAACATATTTTGGTAGCAAGGGGGAAGTAATGGTTTTATTTCAGAAGTGCCAAGCACCAGCACCTTCCACTCAATTCAGAACAGGCTTCTTTGATGGTTTTGAACTACAGACAGCTAACAGGTTTCTACTTTCCATGTTTTGCTGACACATTTTGATATTTGTCTCATTCTGTGACATTGCCATACCTAGGAGTGAAGGGTCCATGTCGCCTCAGGTCCTCCTCTAATCAGTGAGAAGAATAACAAGAACAGTTACTTCAGAAAGGGATATAGGCAGCAGAGCATGTGCAGGGCAATCCTTCTCCTCCCATCTTCTGCTGCCTAGGACCCAAGTTTGGTGCTTTTGTATTGGTCCTGCTAGACCTCTCCTCCATAACAGCACATGCGTCCCTTTGGAAACAATTTGTCCTTTTCTGCCTCACCCAGGTGCATTAATGATGGCTTACATTTTTTTTTTTTCTTTAAACCTTTCCTAATAATTCCTGATATTTTACTAGCCATTTTGATTACTGTTGAGGATTGATCTGATTTTCACTGGGAACAAACGGAAGGCTCCAGCATCCATACACTGAATGGCAGTAGCTAATGTAGAGCCTATTGATTTGTGTGTGTAGCTATTTTTCCCAGCATGCAATGCTTTCTTCAGCAAAACTGAATTTCATCTACCATTTTATCATCCAATTGCTTAGTGCTGTAAGCTCCTTATGCAATAGTTCATGGTCCACTTTAGATTTGATTATCCTGAATGATTTTGTATCACCTGCAAACTTTGTCTTTTCACTATTCATCTCTTTTTCCGGCTCATTTATAAACAGAAGTGTACATTTTCTAGTCCTTAATGATCTGCCTTCAGAAACATTGATTTCTGCCACTGAAATTTGCCTTTTGAAAGAACATTACAGAATTCCATAAGAATTGCCAACTTTCACAGAATGTTTTTTGGGCTGTTTCATGAAATACTTATTTTCAGTAGCAAAAATCATCAAATGCCAGTACTTCTGAGCAACTGCATTATATTTTTCTTTGATAGAGAAGAGCTGTATGTTGGAAGAGGTTGATACTTAATGAGTTTAGTGGTGAATAAAAGTGACTACATAAAAGTGTAGAGGTTTAGGGGTTTTTGTTTGTTTGTTTGTTTTTTTAACTCCCCTCCCCCCCCGGTGGTGGGAGAACAGCCAAAAATTTAGAACCACAGAACTTTCCACCTCTATGTTTATTTTCTTTAGGTTTGAGGGATTTTTTTTTAACGATCGCTTTGACAGGCTCATGCTCTCTCTCAAAGCAGTGAAACTTCTGTCCCTAAGCTTAGCAGAAACAAGAAATCTGGTTTTACTAGGCTGTCCAGCTTTGCTAGAACATACTGTCTAACTCCATAGTTTTGAGCATAAGGTACAAAATTTCTGGCCGAAATAATTATTTTCATATGGATAAAATTGTTTGGGCTTTCTTTGCCTGTACCTGAGCCCATTGCTTCTGGGTAAGATGTGGTCATTCACTTTCTTTCTCGGTGCGCATGAAGACTCAGATCTCTTTTGTGATGTCCAGGGACAAGAGACTACAGATTTCAGAGTCTCAAAGCTACCAAATCAGGGCTTATGGCCCAGACTCCTTCATTAGTTATATGTTTCCTATTAGATGTAGTCATCCTGAATTGCAATTTACCTTCATCAAAAGAGGAAAGCCAGGGCTAAAGAGGCTTGTGGAACAGTCCTGAAAATCAGCGTGGAGTCACCCAGACATCTGCAAAATAACGTGTCCTTTTCTTGTGCTCCCTTCATTAACTTCTGTTTCTGTACCCTTGTTCCAACCAAGCTTTCCGTTTTGGCACAGCATGTGTTCTTCCTTGTGCCTTTTTTTTTTTTCTTTTGGCGTTTGCCATGTGCCATCACTGATAAACTATAAGTCAGCTTCCCACTTTGATACTCCTGTAAAGAAAATCTGGGTTCTGGTGTCATTCAGCCAGCAATGGGGTAATAATCACAGTTAATGTGTGTCAAAGTCACTTGTCTGGAGCACACCATAATAAAACCTATTTTAACAAGATTAAACCGTATTCAATCCCTATTACAAAATGGCACAGCTCGATACAGACGCAGTCCATTCTGACAAGGCACCCAGGTCTTGAATTTATTTTTATAGTTTACAGAGTTAGTTCAAAGGACTGAAAATGTAAAAGTGATATGTCAGCATTCCCTGGCTACTTAACAATCCACTATTGTGGTTTAAAATAGCTTATTTAAGTCTTCATTTTGCTGTTAGACAAACAGATGAGTAACATTAGCTATTATGCAAGTGTTACTGCCTAAATAAAGCAGTAACTAGGCACAAACAATAACTTCACCTCTCCTGAACCTAATTATGCAAAAATACCAGGATTTTAGAAGAGCAGATAGTTGCATGGTGACTATGAAACACGAGCCCTTTTATAACATGCATAATATAAAAGAGTATATCAGTTAACGATCAAGTCACAGCTGCCTCACTGAGGTCAGTCGCAGTTTTTGCACTGATAGCAGTCGAGCTGGAATTTGATCCTGCAAGTTTAACGCGGTAGTCATGTTTTGTCATTAACACCTTGGCTCCGTCAGCTGAGGATGAATCAATTCTGCATTAGCACTTTCCAAATCTCAGAACTGTTTTCACTGGAGTCATAGTGCTAGGGAAGCATGCTTGAAAGTGAATCGGATTACCTTACGCATGCGAGTCCATCCACCAGAACAGTAATTCCACCGTGGTGATTCTGCCTTGCCTCTAATCCTGTTTTCCGTACTGTAACTCAGCTAACTTTTTTGCAGTTATTTCTGATTTAATTTGCTATGCTTATTGCATCTTGTTGCTCTGTCCTGACTGCGGGCAGAGCTATTGTTTCTTATGGGAGACTCAGTGATGGGAGCTAGAGAAGCAGGATTTCTTGTTTTCTATCTACAAACTTGCAAAATACCCCTTGTGGTGCTTTGTGGGCTCAGCTGCAGAGCTCTCTGGTAACACCCAGCTCTGGTGCAAGACCAAAGAAGTCCAAGCATTTCCCAAAAGAAGTGTCAGGGATGGTGACACCCGACATCAGACTTTGATAAGACCCATTCGAAAAAGGCTTAGCACTCATGTTGCTACAGCAAATGACATCCGTACATGTGTGCCAACCTAATGTGACGTGTCTTTGGCTTTAAGACAAGGATATCAGCGCCATCTAGTTAGCTAGGGAGTTTGGTGCAAAATCGTTTTAAGCAAAGGTGACACTTCTGGCATTAGTTGTGACAGCTGACCTTTCTTTAGATCATTGCACTCCTAATGGATCTCTTAACATAAGCGGCACTGACACATGACAGAAGTCCTTAGGCGTTCAGATGCTCTGCACAAGTCCATTAGATGTTACAGTCTACTGTCAGCTACAGTCAAATCCTGCAGCTGCTGCTGAGGAAACGGCATCTCTGCAGGTGATGGCAAGAATATGTCACCAAACTAGTAGTCCGCACGGTCGGTGTGGCTGGCAACTCTGTCAAGTGCTCTCAGCCGAAGAAATCTGCCTTTCTGGATTGGAAGGGACAACCATGTGAGAGAGCAGCAGAGACGGAGTTATTCTTTCCTTTGTGTCTTGGAGATGTAGTTAAACTTTTCTGGTTATGCTGTTACGCTTTTCAGACAGCCCCAGTAAGACAGTGGTCTGAGAGGTCATGGTATAGGGCTTGGCATCCTGCAGCTTGGTGAGCACATGGCAGGTGTGTGGCTGGACGGATGGTAATGCACAGGGAGTATGCATAGAGGATTGGCTCGGGGCACGGCATCGCTTTGTGCTCCCTCCAGAGCCCACCTCCAGCATTGCTTGTGTGAATGAAAGTTAAATGTGTTGTGCTGGTTAAGTTTCGCTGTATTTCACCTCTTTTACCCCACTGCACTGGTGCAAATCTTGACTGTGAAATTTTCCCATCTTGCAAAGGGACCTCCTGGGTCTTACTTCTTTAGCCTCTCTGTGAAGTTAATTTAGAAGGCCTCTCCTCTTGCCTTTAGAGGTCCTCCTTTAGCATTTCCTGCTGATCTCCTGCCCAGCAGGATGCACTGATTAGACAGTGACTCATTGGTCATGGGGTGTATCTCTTTCAGTATTGCTTGAAATTGTTTCTAAGATATAAAGTTATATTGTGTTGTATCAATCACCACAATTAATCCACTCATTTCGGATTATATTTTAATGGTTTTAGGAACAGCAGAGTGATAGGGTGTTTTATCTAGCGCCTCGAGAAGCTTTCCACTGACTGTCCACCTTCGTAACCATTAATACTAGCAGGGCTGAGGGTGGTCGTTGAAGCAAATCTTTTTGATATCTAGCTGGAAGTCGTTGTTTGCTTCAGTGAAACTGTGAACATTAAAGATTCAGAGATCCCCTGGACCCCGTGTTACTGATCTAGTTAATCAATTATCTGTTATGTAATTAATCTTCTTGGATTAAGGGGGAAGCCCTGTTGTGGGCAGTAAAATTAAAGTGTGTTGTTTATGCTATGGCTTTCCTCAGACTACGGTCAAATCTCAGTGGGTATTTTAAGAATCCTAATTGTGGGTCTTAAATATGATTTGCGGCAAGAGTAAAAGAATATTCTTTCAATACCTGTCAGCTTTCTTCTTAACAGCACTGATGAGAGATGGGTCCAGTTACTGAAAAGCAGAAATTGGAAAAGGCTACAATTGTCACTGACTGAAATGTGAACTATCATTCACAAATGCACTTCTTAAAGTTGAAGACGAGGCACACAATGCATGTATGTTCTTTTGGTAATGCTTGAGGATAGGGTGTATGTAATTTCAGTCTCGTGCTTACGAATTTAGGTTTCTGCAGCAGACAGCAGTGAAAGACTAGTCCTTCTTCCTTCCCATGCTGCCGACCATGTATTTCCTCCTCCTTTTCCTATAGTTCTAACATTTGTGCAGTTTCATAGTGAATTTTATCTGTCCATTGATGTAACTAAATACAAGCCCTGCAAAAAAGAGTTTAGCTTTTAATCAGAGCAGTAAACTGATCCAAGGCAGCGTGCAGCTAACCCTGGAGAAGTGGAGGGTGGGAGCTGTTACCAAGAGCGAGCAGGGAGAAAGGCAGGGCAGCCACTTCTGGTCATCATATGGATTGTAGGTAGATCAACCGTAAAGTTTCACCTGGACTTCAAGGATTTATTTGGGGATTCTTGGAAAAATATGGGCCCCTTCCCTTGAAGTTTAGGAATTTCTCTTGAAGTTTCTTTTAATGAAAAGATGACAACTTGTGTAGTATAATATACTGCTGCCATTGTAAAGATGAGTAACTTCTTCCACTACATATGCATAAAAGAGCTTATGCAAGTAAAATAAACCTTCTCATGATCCAAGAAGGAAGAAGAATTAGAAAATTTACGAAGTCTTCAGGAGAGTTCATTTTTTTTATTCTTCTAAACAGAAATTGTTTGACTTTACATTGCAAGGAGTTAATGCCCTACCTGGTATAGTTGAATGCTTTTTGCATTTGGTGGGATGGGTATGAGCATGTTGCACCTCTAGAGTGCATAAGGTGGACACAATGATTCTTTCCAGAATACTTTGAAAGCAAGGTAGGTAGTTTGCACTGTGTTTCCACCTGTTCTAATAAATCTAGATCAGGTGCTAAGAAATAATGCAAGTACCTGTCTACTCTTCAAGTGTCTAAAGGCATTAGTGGATTTCTCTGAATGAAATATGTTCACTTCATATCATGTTACAATACATCATGTTGTAAAACAACATGACAGTGTGTCAGGATGTGACAAACAACTGGTGCAGTGCATTAAGAAATTTAAATGAAAATTAGTTTAGACCATTTTTCTTCCCATCAGCTGGAAGAACAAGGGCTTGATCTGACGTTTGTAGATCAGTTAAGTAACAGAGAGGATCTGCATGTTTTCATCCCTCTCCAGTTCTTAGCAGGTGGTCTGTGTTGGTGGGCATCTTTGGATATGCTTAATTGACTCTAATGATGGGATTCTGTGGTGGGTTGACCTGACTGGATGCCAGCTGCCCACCGAAGCCCCTCAGTCACTCCCCTCCTCAGCTGGACAGGGGAGAGAAAATATAACGAAAGGCTCGTGGGCTGAGATAAGGACAGGGAGAGATCACTCACCAATTACTGTCATGGGCAAAACAGACTCGACTTGGGGAAATTAATTTAATTATTTACCAATCCAATTAGAGTAGGGTAATGAGGAATAAAAACTAAATCTTAAAACACCTTCCTCCCACCCCACCCTTCTTCCTGGGCTCAACTTCACTGCCGATTTCTCTACCTCCTCTCCCCCAGCGGCGCAGGGAGACAGGGAACGGGGGTTGCAGTCAGTCCACCATATGTTGTCTCTGCTGCTCCTTCCTCCTCAGGGGGAGGACTCCTCACACTCTTCCCCTGCTCCAGCGTGGAGTCCCACCCACAGGAGAGAGTTCTCCATGAACTTCTCCAATGTGAGTCCTTCCCACAGACTGCAGTTCTTCACAAACTGCTCCAGTGTGGGTCCCCCACGGGGTCAAAAGTCCTGCCAGAAATTTTGCTCTAGTGTGGGCTCCTCTCCACAGGGCCACAGATCCTGCCAGGAGCCTGCTCCAGCATGGGCTTCCCATGGGGTCACAGCCTTCTTCGGGCATCCACCTGCTCTGGCATGGGGTCCTCCATGAAGCTCCATGGGCTGCAAGGGGACAGCCTGCGTCACCATGGTCTTCACCACGGGCTGCAGGGGAATCTGTGCTCTGACACCTGGAGCACCTCCAGGAGGAATCCTTCTCTACTGGTGTCTGCAGAATTGTTGCTTTCAGATATTTTCACCCCTCTCTTCAGCTGCAGTTTCCATTGTGCAGTTTTCCCCCCTTCTTAAATATGTTATCCCAGAGGTGCTACCACCGTTGCTGATGGGCTCAGCCTTGGCCCAGCGGTGGGTCCGTCTTGGATCCGGCTGGCATTGGCTCTATCAGACATGGGGGAAGCTTCTAGGAGCTTCTTACAGAAGCCACCGCTGCAGACCCCTGCTACTGAGACTTGCCACTCAAACCCAATACAGATTCTTTAAGGACATAGTACGCAGTTTTGAAGAAAGGAAAATGGTCTGTTATTACCAAACTCAACTGCTCTTTCAGATGGATTTCAATGGTTTCAAAGAAAATATTTACATATACGCACACATTGTTCTGCAGTCACTCTGAACACTCTGTCATATTGAAGTAGTGTATGATTTCACAAGAACTTCTAACTTGTAACTTCTCTGCTTGATTTTCTGCTGGAGTCTCTGGGTTAAATTTTATTCCTCGTTATTTTGGGAGTAAACAGATTTAGTTCCTTAAAAGTTATTTCCCTTTATTATGGTAAACAAAGAGCAGAATATGACCTGTAAAATCATGTATTCTAGAAATTAGATCCAGCCAATCTTATTATAGAAGACTAGGATAACTCTTGTTAATATTATACTACAACGAAAAATGGCCATTTCTTAAGTCTTGTGCATTAGTTTAAAAAACTAGAATCTTAGTTAAGATTTGGAACTCATTCCTGTTTCTGAGTCCATGACTGCATAGTTTCATTAATGAAGTCTTATGAAAAGCTTCAGGAAAGGTTTTAAAGTCAAAGTTTTTGGTGAAGTTGGTTTTCAAGACTTTGCTGATGCTTTGGAAGAATTTCAGGCTTGATTTTCCTTTATAGACTTTGTGCTGATATCCATTATGTGATTCACATCTAGATACTTTATAATTCCATTTTTAATTGACTTTGAATTAAGTATCCTTTTTTTCATTCAAAATCACTCTCTTATCAAAAACTCCTTAGCCAGTCTAGATGGTACTTAATTTACCATTTCAGCAGTTTCTTGCAAGAGTGATATTATGTAAAATAATTTCAAATGTTAATATTTTACAAGCTTGGGGGGGAAGGAAGTTTAAAAAGTAGTTCTTTGAGAAACAATTTATTTCAAAATTTACTGGAAGGAGACAAACAGCATGTTGGCACAAGCCTTGTTTCTTTAGAACACCACGCTGAAGACAGAAGGTCTCAAAACAGCTGGACATCTGGTAAACTTCTGGTTTGGTATGGAAGAGTGTGGGAGCTAGAGAATCTATTTTTACATCAAACATTTCAGAAGAA
The DNA here is from genome assembly GCA_008921705.1 of Burhinus oedicnemus. Taxonomy (NCBI): domain Eukaryota; kingdom Metazoa; phylum Chordata; class Aves; order Charadriiformes; family Burhinidae; genus Burhinus; species Burhinus oedicnemus. The sequence goes on from VFFE01006198.1 coordinate 200,455, forward strand.
CCCAAAGCAGCACAATTTCTTTTTATACATAGAATTGGGATATTTAACATTTAATGTGCTGTATTTGAAATGAAAAGCATATTTATTTATTTATAATTTCTTGGTACTTGGACCTTCGAGATAGATACAACTTTAGCAGATATTTTCCATCTCCCTCAAAGAAAAAGGAGAAAGCAGATAAATATGATTGATGATGCCCTCTTCCTTATCATTAATTTAAATGGGATCAAGATCTGACAGAGGGTCCTGAACTTTCTCCCAGATTAGTGGGTGGTTTGGACAATAACCTGAATTCTGGGTAAATCCTTGAAGGAAAAAACTCTGAAGGGGAGTTTTGCCTAACTCTTACAATAGCAATTGGCAACTTCATTAGAGCTGGTGAAGGAAATAGTAACCACAAGAGTTATGAAAAGCTGTGCTGTAAATGACATTGTTGCTCTAGGAAAACTTGGAAAAGTGAGATTACAGCATTTCAGTGTGGTTTTCAGTAAGCAAGCTCCCTTTTTGCAGACAAACTTTTCACCTACACCTATAAGCGCAGCCTTCTTTGTTGAACTTGCAAACTTTTGGCTTGATGCTTTGCAGGTATAGAATTGTAAGGGTAATTGAAGGGCCAAAGTTATTGTTCAGTCCTTTGGAAAATGTGTTTTTGTGCACTCAGAAATGGCCATTTTCTGGTGCTCTGACAGCTAGCTTTAATGTATTAGCCATAAAATAACTGTTCATTCAGGTAATACATTGCATCGGACACTTTCTGGAGATTATAAGACGAGATAATTCTAGCCACTGTGTGTTTTTTCTCAGTTGGCGTATAGGAGGCAACGCAGGAGAATGGGACATGCTAGAGAAGGACCAGGGAGTCCAGGGCATGATTGTTTCTCTTTAGAGGACCCCGTGGAAATGCCTCTTCCAGATCTGCAAGAGTACTTTGCAAATAGGGAGAGCATTGGCAAAGGATTGCAACTATCACCTGCTGGCCTTGGATGTCATATTCCTAGGTTTAGCTAAAATTAAGCATAGTTTCGTGAGCTATATATGACAAAATTCATTGAACTGATTTCACATCCCACCTCTCCTAGCAGGACCATCAGGTTTCTGAAGCTCATTTACCTCTCACTGTGTTCTCTCAGGACTGCTACTGAACCAAGGAAGTCATTTCTGCAAGGACAAATGTCCCCGTGATCTAAGGGCAGGGAGATTGAACCCTCTGTTCCCTCTGACACATTTTTGGAAGAAAATTCAGTAAAAAACACCCTTGCAAATGTTCAGGTGATATTTGGAATAGATGGAGCGATTTGGTTGCAACTTTGTAAAGGTTCTCCCTTTTTCTCTTTGTCATTATGAGTGCTATCATGCAGAGTCATTCAGTCCCTGTTGAAGACAGTCCCTAAATGTCAAACCTGAAAAGACACAGTTCTTTAATTAGCAGGGCCATTTTATTCCATGGATGCTCCTTTAAAGCTTCCCTAGACCCTATAATTTCTGCTCTGATAGATTGAGATTTTTTTTATGTTCACTTCTAAATGTCTTTGTTTCTTTTGTAATGGATTAAATGAAGTTTTAACAAGGCTTATGGTGAGATTCCTCATCATTAAAATAACAAATGGTTCAAAAGCTGCCTTCTGTCTTGCAGAAATCTAACAGCATTAGTGGACCATAATCCAGCTGGTAACTGATTGCTGAACAACTGCAAAACCTTTCATACTTTGAGATGCTATCAGTACATAAAATATGTTTTCATGTAGTTTATTGAGCAGCTTATTAGAGGAGGTTAAGGCAATGGAGCTTCAAAAATTCCATTTAGCATTCAAAAATATTTTATCTAAGAGTTTCAGATTTTTCAAGTTTAATTGGGTTTCTTTTATCTATTCTGAAAACATCAAGATAATATTTCCTGAAAGATGTGCAACATTTTCTGGTTCTAGCTTGGTGGGTTTTTGGTTCTAACCATATTTGAGAAACTAAAGATGTTTGTAGCCTCCAAGGAAGGATCATTTTGTTCATATTTTAAGGTTCTTGTTTCATTTCTGGTTTCTCCCTGGAGCAAAGCACTAAAACGTTGCTGACATCATCCCAGGTATTCTGTCTTTACTTTACCACTTCCTTTAAAATCCTCCCCAGTGAATGTGCTCCATCCTAGCGGACTTGCCCAGGGACACATCTTTCCCAGCTGGAGGCCTTGTTCTCCATTGCATTGCAGGTCTTTGATGCCATTCCTGTAATGTGAAGCTGGCACGTTGCTAGGATTCCCTCAGGCCAAGGGGAAGCACCAGGTGATGCAGGGCTGCACGTTATTCCTTCTTCCCAGACACAGAAGAAACAAAGGACAAAACTGTAGGAAAAGCACACATGCATCCTCCAGCAATTTCTGTCTGTCTTTACAGTTTCTTGGGCTTATGGGCACCCAAGCAGAAGCTAAAGTTGTCCTGAGGCTATACTTGTTCAAATCACAGATCAGCAAGAAAAGTGCTTCAACCCGCTGCATCTATTTGAGGGACAAGGCTGGAAACATGACCTTTGTTATCTCTATTTTTGACAGCTAGAGCCCCTCCATCAGGCAACTGGCTGGAAGCAATCAGTTGCGGCTCCTGCTCGGTCCATCTGTCTGTCTGGATCCCTTGATTGTGAGAACCACAGTCTGTGGACGCCCTTTTTAATCCATCCTATTTTACACAAATCAAAGCCCTTCTTGCTACCATTATGGTCGCATCCAAATTTCTTTCCCGAGAGTGCCAGCCCGTTCTCTAGTTTAATCTGATCAAGTGATCAAGCCTTTTGTAGTGTGTTAGCAACAGCATAAAGCATTTCTTGACACTTCTTATGCCTTCTGGACACTGAGTGCTTGACAGTGAGTTTTATGGATTGTTGGCAATGAAAGTTATGAGTGCTCAGTTCACAGCTGAAGAACGGCACCACACAATTTCCTCCTGGAATTGCAATTTTCCTTTGTTTTCTTTAATACTGATGAGTAAGTTGGGTCCTGCTTACCTGCTCTGCACACTGAAGGAAAACCAGTGAAGGGGAATTTTGTTATTGTTTTTAATGCTGCCAAGATGTCAGGCCTTAACGTTCAGCTTACTGGATCCAATACAGCCTCACCTATACAGAAATTTCCAATATCCATATTCATGTATTTTCTCATTTATTTGTGCATCCTGGATACACGTGGGGAAACACCCTGTTACCTCGAGGTTTTTACATTAAGTATGTGTGCATGGCTTTTTTTTTCCTCCCCCAGGATTGCAAAGCCCCCTTTCAGGTGGACTGTCAGGTTACTGGGAGCATGTAGGAATTTCCCAAATGTCTTTTGAGCTTCATTGTCCTCAGACTGTAACTTTTGGGGTCAGTGATCGATTCTTACTACAGAAAGGAGGTCTGCTATCAGAACTCAATCTAAGGAATTCAGAAGTCTCATGGAACTAAACACAGTTTACACTCTTCCTTAAATATGAAGAAACTATATGTTACAGCTCTGTAAATTTCTGTTACAAATGCCCTTGAATTTTTAAAATTATTCTTTATTTCTTAGATAAACAACAACCTGTACTGATGATTAAAAATATTTTCACTGCATTCTGGCTAGCAAATCCAGAGACATAAATGTTGAGGAATTTTTACCATCCAGGATTTACATTTGAAGCCATTTCATTAATTTAATGTTAGGGACTATAAATGTCCTATTAAACTTTAATTGAAAGATTGCTTGAAAACCTGTAACCATTAAGTACTACCCCAGACTTGCCTTTCTGATATGGCAATATCACAAAACTACAAAAAAAAAAAGAGGTTTTGTTTTTTTTCTAGAGGTGCTTTGAGAGAGCTCCGTGTACACGAGCTCCAAGGTCAGTGCAGTACAGTTTTGGAATGCCTTTAAAAACATGACTGGCAAGAGATCCTCTGAAAACTGAAAGTCTCTGCACAGATAAAATATGACAGCCCTGTCTACTGTGATTACTTCAGTTCTGCGTAGTCGTCATTCATTCCCAGTCATTCCCCCTGACTGTCGGAGTTGCACTCTCTGTCCTACCTCTCTTCTGCCTGCCCACCCTCGGGCAGTCCTGGGAGAAAAAGGATCTCATTCAACTCATTGGTCTTCCCTCTCCTCCCTTTTATTTCTCTGTCTGCCTTCCTATCTCCCCCAGATAACAAATTTTGCTTTTGCCTGTCTTCTCCCACTACGTCCTGGAACGTAAAGGTGCTCAGCCAAAAGGGATAAGGTGTTGGAGAGAAGAAGGATTGTCTTCTCTGCCCTTCAGCTTGTGAAAGGATCTGTAAGCTGTACCAGGCTGGGAGAGGAAATCCCTTGTAGGTATTTTTATTTATATATTTATATAGGCTGTGACACATCACAGGCATGTCCCCATGGTCTTCAAATGTCAAGGGGAAGTCATTAGTTTTATCTCCTTAAAGAAACCTGGTGTCTTTTGTTTAAGGCTTGGGTGCCCTCTGGCATCTGCTGTGCTTCGGGTCTCTGGGCAGCGGGTGAGTTCTGAGCAGCAGGAGGCGGGTTTGTGTGTGCAGAGAAGAAAAAGGAGGCATTTTTATGTCCTTCCTACGATAATTCTAAGCTGCTGTTGATTTGTGTGTTAAAAAAATAGGTTGCGGAACTTTAAAAATCAAGAATGCAAGTAAATATCAATTTACTGCCTCATTACAAGAGGGGAAAGTGGAGAGAGGTCAAGGCATGAGGGAAAGGCAACTAAGAAGCAAAGGTTTTGTGTTCAGCATTAATCAGTGTGGCAAGCGATGGAGATACCAGGGGGGCTAAAATGCATCCAATCCTGAGAAAGTACAATTAAGTCTTTGGCAGAAAAGCTGGCTGACCTGCTTTTGGGAGTAAGGGCAGGGGGAAGAAAAAGGGACAATCTTAACAGCGTCTGCCCCATCCTACTGCCAGTCTCTTGGAAGCAAAGATAGCCGGAGACCTGGCTGAAACGTGACAGCTGCCCTGTCTGCGGTAGCTGGCCTAAGGCTAGGTTTGTGGCAAGAGGAGGGAAAAACACTGCTAGCCTATTAAATGGAAGTGTGTTTGTAGATTAAATTTAGAAACTGTACATGGTGCTGTAGAAATTACACCTGCAGGAGAAAAGGACCTGTTAGAGCACAGGATCTCTGTGTCCTCCATCTCTTACTTCGGTGTGCACAGATAATACCCCTGTTTGCAGCGTTGTGACAGTTTTCTCTTAAAATCCCCAAAGCTTCTCAGCAAAAGCCTCTCAGAATGCCAAGCAATTATCAGTGATGGAGGAATTTGCATCTTTCAAGAAAGGCCCTCCAATGTGTGTGCTGTGACAGGAGAGTTGTGCTGAGCTCTGCTGTGGTCTCATTCTCTGTGCCTGTCCCCTCTTCAATGTGGCTGAATAACCGTAAAGTACTTTTTGAGAACTTACTTGCCTGATTGCAGCCGGATTTGGAGACAGTTGGTGCTTTTGCAGCTTGCTGGGGGTATGTCTCCTTCCTTTTGGCGAGCGGGATGTCAGCCACAGGCTTGGGAAAAGAAGTGATCAGTCAAGCTCAGTAGCGTGAGGTCAACCTCCAAGCATTTTGGTAGGTACTGGAGTATAGGAAAACGCGCTGGTGGTACATTTATCTCTGCTGAGGAGTCATATCTAATTGTGCAATTTTGCAATGAGGAAAGGTGAATCTGGTAGAAATCAGAAAGAGACTGTGAGCTGAGAGGTGCATGTTGGTCCTGCCCTATACATCAAGGCTTCTTGGGTTTCGTACATGACATTCTGTCATCCCACAGGTCCAGAGAGATTGCAAAGAGAAAAGGACGTGAACCTCATCTCAGCTACGTGCCTGCCTGTCTCAGACAGTTTGCCAGAACTACTTGTCTCTTCCTGAGAAAGATGTCGGGAAAGGAGTGTGTTTCAGGGGCCTGTCACTCAGGACAGTGGTAAAAAGCTGTGCATCTCGCACCGTTATTGATCATGCAAAATGTTTTAAATTAGCAAAACACTCCCCAGATCTTTACCATGTTCTGGCAGGAATAGTAAGAGAATTGATAAAGGCATCATTCTTTCTTTGACACTTCCTATTGCACTAAAATCACCTTGTGTTTAACACCAACGCTGGGAACCAGTGAGGGATTGTTGTAGTAATGAGGATAATTCATAAAGAGGTGTTGTGCTGCTGAGAGCTATTAGTGCCTGAACTACAGTGGGGGTTGTCCCAAAGTGGGTGGAACACGCTTCCCCCTGAACTTCTGAGTGTGTATGTCTGGGGCTTAGTGTATAGAAATTCTTAATAGCATTAGTGACTCAGGAACATCGTTTCAAGCCTGCTTCTAGATGCTGCTGCTGTAATTGAGCATGCTCATTATTTATAGGCTTCCAAATTAAGCATTCATTTATGCTGTGTTTGGAATAAACGAAATCAACAACATGCCTTTTGGTGAAAGAGCTGCAGATGCAAACAGAAGCGTTCACAGCTTTCAAGCCTTGTGTTTGTTTACGTCAGTGAATGTGGACTGTTAGAACAACTTCCACCGCTGATTATTTTCAATTAAAGCTTCAGGGATTTTAAGAGGAAACTGTCACAATACTGTGATCAGGGATATTATAGCCTCTGGATGCAAATTAGCTACCAAACTTTAAAACAACAGATTTACAGGATCTGTTTCAAATTAATTGCCAACTGGCCGTAAGCACCTCCAGCTCTTGAAGTCTGTCTCCACAGCTGATGGAAAAGGTACTGTGAGTTTGCCCGAGCTGTTGGGCTGTGGGCGGTAGTTTGCCTGGGAGGAGAAAGGGATGTGAATGAGTTTCTGAAGCGTCCTTCACAAAGTGTCCTTCAAGAACCTTTTCTACCAGCGTCTTCTCACTACCAATGCTGGATGCACACCCAGCTCAGGTCCAGCTCATAGGCCATCTCTCTCTCTCCAGCAATCGCCCCTGAGCACTGGGCTGCCCCCGAACATTGCAATCAGGCAAGAGGAAAGCGGGAAGCCAGGTTCAGATTACCTCAGTTTATTCCAGGCAGACCAAAGATGTGTTCTTAAAAAATCGTGGTGGCATCGGATTGAAGTGGAGAAGATTGATGGTGTTCAGGGTGGAGGTTCTGCAAGACAGTAAGATGCAGGGAAAACGTACATGTTGCCTTTTTGCACCGGACAATACTTACTGTCTGCTCCTGCAAGCATTTAAGCATTCTGTAAGCATATGAGTAAAAGAAAATACGATCTTTAACACTCCTTGAAGACATAAGCACCGTTTCTTAGATTTGTGTCTACTGCGTAGCCAGCAGAGAGAAATCATTTTTCATTCTTCTTTACTATTAGATCTCATGCCACAGAAACTTCAGATGTTTAATAGTTTGTGCATTTATTTTTAAGGCAATAAAACAGCCATTTATTCCCACAAAAAAGTCCTAGTAAATTTTGGCGGTTAGTGTTTTTAATTCTAATACACATTATTTATTACCATTTCTTAGGGGAATCGGAGTAATTTACCTACTTAATGTTATCTTTAGTAAATCTAAATAAAAGAAACTTCAGCAAGATCTCCTGTGGCTCTGGTAGATTTATGCTTCCTTGTGTCACAGTCACAGAATACAGGCATGAGGTTGGTAAAGAATATTTTATTTTTCTTTTCCTCCAAGAGTGTTTGATGTCCATAATATGACACGGACTGCTGCTTAAATTCAGGATGGTTTTAAAGGCCATCTGGAGTAACCCTTGTGAAATATATAGTGTTTGTATATCATCTCAGGTACAAATATGCAGAAAGTATGGAGAAAGGATGAGGTGCTTATACTGTGGCACCAGAGCTTAGACTAGAATAAAGTTTAGTCCAGTAGAGTAGTTGTCACTAATTTGAAGGAATGAGTAAGTACCATTAGTGCAGTGACCACGTCAAAAAATGCAGTAGGTGCAAATCAGTAATAATTGCCAACAAAAGAAACTAGTATGTGAACATGTGAATATTTAGGTGTTTTCGTGAAATAAGGGACGTTTTAAGTTGAAGAAAGCTTCGTATCAGATACGGCCCATCACTTTGCAAATTCTGGCTGGCAGCTGCATCAGACTGAAGCATACTGTATGGACTGTCTCTGCATCAGGATTTCATTCCTTAAATGGGAGCCTGCGGGAAAAGGAAAATGTTTAACAGGTAACACCTCATGCAATGATAAATCATAAACCTTAGTATGAACAGCTTCACAAGAAGTTTGTTCATCTTTGCGTTGGGCTGTTTAGCACTGTGACAGTATGCAGTAACTACATGTGATCAAATTTCTATTATTTTGTGTCTCGTTGTTTGGTGCTTAAATAGCATAATGATAGGGACAAAACAGGAGCTGCAAGGGAATAGCAAACAACTAAAAGGAGCTATCTGGCACCTTCCAGGTGGTGCCAACTATTAAGACAGCTCAGCTTTCCTGTGTATTTTACATGCCACGAAGGGAACCTTGGGACAAAAGACAGAACGGTGTGTGAGTTTAGCACTAGCACATTCAGGTGGAAGCAAAAGCAAAACAGAAAAATGCTGGCTTTTTCGTGTTGTTCACCGCAAAGTCTCTATATGGCTCTGCTGTAGCTCTTAGTTTGCCTTCACCACAAACAGGAATAGATTAATTTCTCCAGCTGTGTAGATTGTAGAGCAATACCAGTGGTTTTATGTTCAAGTTTAATGCGGTAATCAGTCTTTTAGAGGATGATCAGCAATAAACAGCATGCGATATTTGAAGACAGATGCCCTACTATGACCTACAGTAGGGTGGTTGTGACAGAATAGCCAAAATGTTGTTAAAATGCTTAATATTTAATTTGAAAGTTATGAAAGGTATTATGCTATCTAGCGATTAACATCATCCCCACCGAGACAAAGTATTTTTACCAGACACAAGTAATTTCTTCAATGTCTTTAAAAAAGATGAGAAAAGCAAACATTTTGCAAAGATTATGCATTAATATAAATTATGCGAGGACTTAGACTACCAACTTGACCCTGTGTTAAACTGTGCGACACAGCTACGAAGAACCACAACTCCATATTAGAGCAGCATAAGCTCTAAGAGTAGAAAATGTTGATTCATGTTTGTTTGAAACCGGTGGCTGATTTTGATTCAGCTGTCATTGTCATTCTTTTGTGTCTCTTTTCTGTAAATGTTTCTGTGCTCAAGCTTTACTAATGAAATGACATCCAGGAAGTAAATATTTATCTAAAACAGTCACTGAAATCAGATTGTGAAACCTGTAATAATTTTTGGCATTGTCAGTTTGTACTGTTGTGACCATTACAACCCAAAATCCATGCTGAAAGTCCCAGGGAGTCATACAACATTTATATAAATTACAGCATAAATGAGGAATTATGAAAAACTGATTGCAATCTACGTTATTCAATTACTCTGCCAACCAAGATTATTTGCTGCTGACAGGCACAAGCAGATGTACCAAAGTGACATACTGGATAGCCACCAAGGGGAAATGTTCGAGGAAAGTTGTTTTTTGGATGTCTTAAAGCTAGTTCAGATATTGACTATACAACTTTCTTCAGTGACTGATGAAAATGCAAAATATTACCAAAAATGCAACTTTCCATCCTTAAATAGACTTCTTTTCATTCCTGAAGGGACTATGATGTTCATCTGTTCTCACCAGATGTAGAATACAGGCCACATAGCTTATCATCCACAACATTTGCAGTAAGCTTCGGGCTTTCGAATAAGACCAAAAGCATCCACTCCCTAGCCAAATCAGAATAAACTGCAGTTCTCTTTTTAATGGAGTGACGAGGGCTTTTGGATCTTGATCCAAACGTTTAAAAGCTCTGCTCTTTTTCACGTATGTGAAGTCCATGATGTATGTTATCTACCTGGGAAAGATGGAGATCAATAGGATCCATACTGCAGCCATGAGACATGCTCAGCTTAGAACAATATTTTCAGGATAACTTAATAAAATAATATGTTTTCCTTTTTGTGGGGAAGCTTTGAAAGAAACCTTACAACGTTGTTCTCTAAGTGATAAAGTAGAAACACATGGCAGAAAAACATAAGGAGGAGAAAACTTGGCAGAAGCAACAATCCATAATTCAGAAATTATGCCGTTTAATCGCATTCTGCAAATATCACTCCTACCGGGAAGTTAAATTACTCCACGTTGAAAGTGTAGGCAAAGAGAGCAAAATTATGACCCAGAAGAGGTCTTGCTCTCACATGCCTGTGTGGGCGCATTCCCCCGCCGATGTGCACAGCTGGATTACTGCCTCTGTGCATGGTCCCCGTGCTGCTGCAATGCTCGCATGTGTGCCAGGGCACACGGGGGTTTTCCATCTCTCACTATGTGAAAAGCACCTCAGAAAACTCCAGTCTTTTCCCGTGCAGAATTATCCTTGCTCACAAGCTTTTCTTGCTTTGTCTTCCCAGTGAGAAAACATGCTGAGGTCAGATAGTTGCTTAAAATTAAGCAAGAGGCAATGCAAAATGTTTTCAAGGAGTAGACTAAGGGAAGTGATATAGACTGCGGGTGTGGAGTAACTAGAGGCTTCTTGTTAAAACATGCAAAAATTTGGTACAATTGCCTTTAGTTTAGGTTGTCGACTGCTGTGGCTGCAGTTAATTTGCACTGCAAGCGCAAATCCTAGATCTAAGCAGGGAATAGCTGCCTGAGGTCTTATGCATCAGGTATAACAAGGATTATCCTCTTCTAAGAAACTTTGGGTACCGTTAACCCAGCAGATTCAGATGTAGCTGTATCCCCCTGCCTAAGGTCCGACCTGCTCAGGTATAAGCCAGCTCTAACCTTGACCATGGCAAGACTCGCGTGTGCAGGACTGTATCCAGCTTTGCGCCTGCACCTGGGAGTCTGACCACCTTAGCTCAGCCCCATCGCTACGCGATTGTAGTTGTTCAGTTTTTATCCCAGAGCTGGCTCACATCTGACCGGATAGAAGCACCAGCCGTGGGGCTTAGGTCCTCCAGCACCCGCCTCAGAATTGTGCCTTTGGGAAGATTTCAAATATAGCTTCATTTTCAGGGGTAAGGGACGGAAAAATGTTCGCTTTAAAAGTGTTTCTTAATTAACTGCATCTGAGTAAATAATTCACAGTGAATAATTAACTGATGAATTTAGCCTCTTTTTCTTTCTCTATCTTTTTTTTTTTTTTTTCCTGTGCACAAAACGTCCTTGAACAGATTGCAGGTTCCTTAACTTGCTACAGAAGTGTGTCTGATACTTTATCTGCCATTTTTATTGGGTTGTTTGAAATGAGTCTGTTCCCTGCCTGCCTTAGTGAAACTTTTAAAGGCAGGAATTGAAGAATAGAAATAGTGTTCTCTGCAGGGCAATTTAGGGACCCATGCTAGGGGGGAAAGCATTAAGGCATTTACAAGATTTAACACTTTTATTTTACGGGCAACGCTCTCTTCAAGGTCCTAGTTTTATGTCTGTACATAACAGACAATGGTATTTCCTTTGGTGAAGTCCTTTGGTTTGGACTTGCCTTATAAGACAATTGTTTTTGCAATTGTGATTGCAATGTTGTACCAGAGAGTTGGGTGTTTTGTAACAGGTGAAATGGCTGCATTCCAAACTTGAAATTTATTCCTTCTGATCTTCACGGGCCTTTTTCTGTCTGAAATCTCCTGGCAGAATCAAGCCCATTGCTAAACAGAGGGCCTCATCCTGTGCAGAGGCGATGTCATTAGTTAGTCCAGAATCACTCTGCAGGACGGTGTTATCACAGCAACTGTGTGCTGCGAGGATGGCCAGCTGAGTCTTGGCAGGTTAGTCCATCGAGAGGGTGGGTGTTTGCCTTTTATTTGAGAAATCATCGCTTTTTGGGATTATATAGTTGCCGCCGGCTCAACCCATCTGTCTTTGTGGTGTTGGTTTTGCAGCAGCATCATCCAAATGTAGCAACTCCGCTTGCTTGCTTGCAGACAGACAGATGCAGCATATATACCTCCTGCTTAAATTAGCAGAACATTTTGCATAAATCTCTTTTGGGCATATCACTGGGAATGTGCCCTGGAGCATAACCCGGTTGACTGGCAGTTTTGTACGGCTGTGATTTCACCTGTTGCTGTGGGAGGCAGAGAAGAGAAAGAGGCCAAGAGGTTGCAGATCTAGTGATGTCTCTGGGTTGATGTAAAAATGGGGCAAAAACTAGTGGGAGACCAAAGTGTCCACATTCAGCATGTGAGTGGCAGCAGATCTTTCACCCCATCCCTTTGGGCTGGTAAAAGATGCTTCTGAATTCCTGGTGAGAAACATTTTCACGCTTTGCAATGGGGCCGCAGGCACTGCTCGCATGGAGACGTGATCCCGGCTTCAGCCCTCGAAGCTCCGACTCGGAACAATATGGGCAAAAAACGCTCCAAACCTGAAGTGCTCCTTGTTGAATTAGCATGACGTGAGGATAAAATGAAGTAGGGCATTTGCAGCTGCTTTGTATACTGTAACTGGGGCAGGGTATTTTAGCATCCTGCTGGAGGTATTAGCCCTGGAGTGTCCTGTAACTGCTAAGAGAAAAGGCTCAGCGATATCGGTTAATGAACGTTGTTTCTCACACAGGAAAACCAGCAGAGAACAGCATATGGACTCTGTGACAAGAGTGACTGTAGGGTGCTGGACTCCACTGACTTGATAGTTTTCCTTACATCCTACTTAGCCATAAAATTCTAATAAAGAAGAAAGAGGCCATTATATTAATGGCATTATGGGGATTGCAGCATGATCTCTAGGACCCATGGGGATTTCTCTGATGTCCAGAATAAATGCTCTTCTATTCTAATGACCATAAATGACCTCTCTCCAAACCTGGTATTGATGAAATAGCTTTAATGTTTCAACATCAATACTCCAAGCTTTGCTGAACAGTGACATTAATCTGATATTGCATAGCACATGGGGAAGAACAGCCAAAAAATACGCTGGAGCTTATAAAGTTATGCAGCTTTCTAGCCTGACAGCAGCTTTCGTGCTATTTTTCCACCAAGTGGAAACAAGTGGTGGGATACAAATGACAGAGACATTTTCCCTTAAAACCTGATGGAAGGAAGTCACAGGTGGTTGGAAACTGCTCATAATTTCAAAGGGTACAGTGTAAACAGGGGAAGTTTTTTTAAAAGTTGGTGTACCACGCTCCTGTGTTTGCTTCTGTCAGGTTACAATCTATTTTCTTTTTCCTAGCAAACATTTTTGATTACTTAGCATATCTTAATTAATATGCAAGCACAGACATGGATTCTCGCAGCATAAAAACAGAGGCATTGGCTGATTTATGATTTTAATCAGGTCAGCCTTAGCTGATATGCAGTAAGAAATAATTAGCTAGCTGTTTGTACACAGAATTGCATTGTACCCAACCCATAGGAGACAGCTTTTCCTGACACTTCAATCCCCTGCTGACTTTGTTTTCTTAGCTTTCCTTCTGGTCTCAAAATAAGAACATGTAATAGATTTCCACCCCTGAGATCATTGCCCTCTATTCTTCACCAAAGGTAGGCAGGCCATTTGCAGGCCTTAGGAAGCAATTTGGTATACAATTGGCTGAAATACTGAAATAAGACTTTGACTATTAGTCACAGTGGCCAAAAGACATTGTCCAGGAAAATCTCTTTCTGGGTATTTAGTAGCAGCTCTCGCTCTCTGCCTTGCTGTTTCTGACATTACCAATGTATTTAAAATGCATCTCCAAATTTCTGAAGTATGCCCAAGGGCTCAGAGAAGTGTCCCATAGACCAGACAGTTGTGACATATTGATATTGAGTGGTCTGAACTGGACCCCACCGTTTCAGAAACAGGGGCACGGACCCGGGGTTCCCCCAGAAAGAGAAGTATTGCAGTTGCAGAGAGACTGTTTCCCCTCCCCGTCCCCCAAAATCCCAGCTGTGCCAGTGTCTCTAAGCTGCAGAGCCCGGCTAGGTGGTAATCAATTATGTTGCAGTATCTGTCCTGTGAAAAGAGAGATTTAGCCTGCAAGGTTATCAGTTTAATCAGTTTTAGCTGTAGCTGAATGTGGATTTTGAGTGCCTGGCACTTCCTCTGTAGGTACTGTACATTTTATGCCATACCGTATCATATGGGAGTGTAAATGTTGTGTATATGTGGCTCTTCCATGTTGCCTCTATGCTAACAAAGGAAGTTTGCAAAGTACCGAAACTTGTCTTGAATCTTGAGTTTCATTAACCCTTGGTGAAAACCTGTAAGCCTCTTGCATTAGACAGACAGACGACACGGTGTCTAATGTTGCTTCTTTGCAAACTAATTGATGTATTTGGCACCAGCCAACAGACATCCAAACATTTGTACAGATGTGAGGGTCTGTCTAGACTAGCTAATTGCTTCCCCTTTTGGCTTGATTTCACTGGTTGCCAAGTTGGGTAACATTTAACCTTGAATTCTGGAGGCACAGTCACTGCCCAAGCCCTCCTAACGAGGAGCCATCTAGCAAGTTGACATGACAGGACTGTGTTAATCTGAGTCTTCTGCCTGTGAGTCTGGTCACATTGCGGTCAACGCTGATGTATTTGCATTAATCCTGTTTCTGCCCATACATCTTAATTCACCCTGAGAGCACTGCTAAGTTCTTTTGTTAATCGTTTTCTCCCTGTCTCCCTCCGTGAAGCGAAGTTCATTGTGTGGACAACGCTGATGCAGCCAGGTTAATAACTATTGATGTCGCCATGTTAATAACCGTCTTGCTGCCCATGAATCTGAGCCTCCCCCTGACAAGGTGGTGGACATCAGCCACTTAATCATTACATCTCCCTGTCCATGGATCTCAGTTCGCCCTGTGAAATTTTAATCATTCTGACTAGCTAATCATGATAATTTCTCACTGTCCGAGGGTGTGAGTTCACCCTATGAACAGCTCCAATGTCCTTGTTAATCATTGTAATCTCTTACTGCTCACAAACTGCAAAATGCAGGGATGTCTCTGCCGATCGCTTCAATACCTCGCTGTCCGGGTCTGGAAGAGATCCCCGTGCCTTTGCGAGGGATGCCCAGGGCACTTAATTCTCCTTCTGCCCCCAATTCTGGAGCCACTGCAAATCCTTCTCCTCAACAGCGCAGCTTTCCTGGCAGCTGCCTACATGCAACCAGCTGTGTGCAACCTCTCTAAAGTGACACGTTGAATAACAGAGCGCATTTGCATGCAGAGCAGCCTGGCTCTGTTGGTGGAATGGTGCTTTCTTGAAAGGTGAGCTCAGAGCACGGAGATAAGCATTAAGTCAATGAGACATCTCGGTTCATTCTGCTGAGATGCACCATTGTACTGGGCAGGTCTGATAGGAACTGTAAAACTAAATAGGTGTTGATGTGGTGCTACACGCTGTTCCCTTATGTTGGTTCCAGCATGGGGCCCAGTGCTTTTAATGAACACTTACAGCTGTTAATGCCTCAGCCTGTAACATCCTGAATCATTGCAGGAACCCAACGGACAATGAGAGGGAAGATCAATCACAATTTTAGGGCATTGTAAAGTCCCACCACGTTTTCTACCCTACGCCTGGAGAATGTGGTCCTGATTGAAGCTCGGCAAGGGCATCAGGGAGTTTGTTGAAACCACACAAATTGCAGCTGTTTTGCAAACACAAGTCCACATCTTTAATACAGGCACATGAATTACAGTGAAGAGTCTGGAACTGCACATAATATTTGAACAAGAATCTTGGCTTGCTTTCAGCCGGTTTCTCCCATGTGCTCTGTACAGCCCCTCCCAGGGATCCTCAAAGTGCTGGTTTTGCCTCTGAAAACCCAGCTACCTTCAGCTGCAAGTAGAATTAAGAAGTAGCTTTAAAAGAAGCTGCTGAAAGCAGCTTTGTGAGCCAAAGAGGTAGAAATAACAGCGTGAAGCAAAGTCTAAAAGGAGCCACCTCCACCTTCAGAGAGCCACAGAGCCAGATTCACCAGTCATCTTTTGGAGGCAGTAGGCAGAGGTCATCTTCCCCGCTGAATCCTGAGTGATTGCTTTTTTCCAGAGACTTTCGATTGGGCAGCTTACTGCAATTTTATTAGATGAGACAGGAGACTTGTCAAGATTTTGTTTCGTGTTTTTATTTTTTTTTTTTATTTTCCTCCCTCTCATCCCTAGATTGGTTTGGGAGTTTAGATTAATAAACAGAGAAGCAGTTAGTTTGATTAAAAGTGGCATATGTTCTGCTGTGGCGGAGACAGACTCAGGGGTGTTTCATGCCTGCGTTTTGAGAATAAGAAACCACTGTCACTCTTGGGTGCAATGGTAAATAACTGTTTTCCAGTGAAATAGTGGAAGTACTTTCATGCAGATGATTTTGTGCTTTATAAAATCCAAGGGAAGGAAAGGGAAAACTGGTGTCTTGGAAAACAAAACAAAACAAAAAAGTTGAAGGGAGGGAGATTTATACCTCAGTGAAGCTAATTAGCATTAAAATAAAGCAGACTATGACTAGGTGAAACTAAATGCTGCAGAAATGCTGAATTAAAGGGACAGCAGTTCACGAAGACTGAGCTTGAAAAGATTCATGAAGGTATTTCCCGTCGGTGTAGCTGGAGGAGCATGGAAAACCAGTGCTGGTCCTTTTGTACAGTGCCAGGAACGAAGGAAGCAGAGACATCCTTTTATTTGCTGGTGTTAGACTGCCGGCAGCCTGGTCGAGGTGGTTTGAGAAGCCGCAGGGAAGCTGGAGCTTCTGCAGGTCCTTCCTGGGTAATCAGAAATGACAGCCCTCCCGCGCCTGAGCCTCCTCCTCTGCAAGGGGAGGCGAGTAAACATCGCAGGTTTTCATTATTGTTTGTAAACGTCTCATTTGCAAACACAAAGTGGTTTTAGGACTTAACTTCTGGGATGCCCTGAGCACACAGCTCCCAGCCTCTTCCTTCCCTGATTAGCCCCAAAATGAACCAGCCCGGCCTCAGCTTCCCCAACAGCTCCATTCCTTCGCACGGATTTAGAACGTCTCCATCACTGTAGCAGATACAGTGTGCACAGGCAAGGAAGTAACATTTTTTAAAGGAGTTCAGGAACCAAAATCTCATTTCTAAAGATAATTTCAGCCGTGTCTGCACTACAATAAAACTCAAGACTAGGAGCTGGCCTGCTGTTTATATTCACCTTAAATCTTAAAGTGTAAGCTTTTAGAAGTTCGGGGGATTTTTTTCAGCCAGGCCAGGAAGCTTTCTCCAAGCCAAGATCCAAGCACACTGACTGTATTTACCACATGTAATTCTTTCTAAGGAGAGTGACAAAAAAATACTCATCTCAAGAAACATGAAAGCTGGCAAAAAGAAAAGGCAGCAGGGCCATGAAATATGAACTATCAGAGCTTTTCTCTTAAGTGTAGCTGTATGAGAAATGGAAATATTTAAGTTTTTAGTTTAAGCGTGTTATTCTGGGTAACCCCCTTGGCTTCAGATGGAGATCTACTGCAAAGATGGTGTAGGCATCAGGAGAAGACACCAAGTGACCTTATTAGTGCCATTAGGATATGTTTTGTGGAATGACCAATAATCATTCACTGACATTGCAGTTTTTCTCTTGTGCAGTTGTATTTATATCACACACCCCTAACAGTAAAGGCAGATACTAACAGTAAAGGAAGATAAAGCAGGGTGTAAGCTTAAGTAATTGATTTTTTTAAAAATGACAACAGGTTTCTCTGTTCGTGTACATGATGCTCATGGCATGTGTATGGCCAGTCTTGGCATTTATCACTGCATCTTCTGACTGTGCATCACGGATTCGTTCCTACTTTGTAACCTTGTCCTGACGGTTGCAGTCCTCTGGGGCTCAACTGCATTTTGGATCTTCTGTCTTCAGATCTTATCTGTGACAAATGCCAGCTGATGGTGGCAGCAGGTGTGGAGGATTTCAGCCCACCCGTGTTCAGCACTTGGGATGCACGTGACAGGATGGTGACTGGAAGAAGAAGATTCTCCCTTCTGCGAGGCTGGTCTTCTCCTGTTCATGTACCGTGCACAGAGGTAAGTGTTTGCAGTTCCTGGTACTGAACATACATTAACTGTCCTCTGGTTTGGTGAGGTTTTTCTAGTAGAGATTACAGCAGGATCTCCTAGTGTGAGAATTCAGGTATAATAACTTCTCCTCCCCTGATGGGGAAATCTATTAAGCCATGTGGTTCTGGCACTATTCCTGGACTCCTTAAGATAAAGGCTTTTTAGTTTTTTGTTCAAAGTAAATGTTTATTTGTTATCAAGTGTTTAGACTCACCTATTACCAGCATTTTGAACCTGCAGATGGCTCTGACTAGAAAACATTTGTATGTTGACCATCTAATGCTCACGGTTTAAGAGGAAAAGCCAAGCACGGTACTTAATCCAGTCCCCACAATTTCCTCCATCTGAAACCTTGAACTAGTTCAAGATCAAGGGGTAAAATAAAACAGAGGATCTCCTGCCTTAAGAGATTGGAAGGATTTTCTCTGAGTATAACAGCTTCCTGACACCGCTTCAGGATTTGATTCCACAATACCCTGCACCTATCCCTGCTTAATACGAAGACTTTCCAAGTTATTAAATTCTGTACTTCCCCTCCTCCTCCTCCCTGAGAGCTCTGCAGATAGGCTGTCGCTGGGCACCGGCACCAGGCCATGCCTTCCAATGAGTCTACCCGTGTCGGTGCCGTCCCCAATCCATCCCTTCTCCAACCCATTCCAGCTGCACACTTGGTGCAGGCTCCCCACCCTTAAATGGGTGTTTCTCTGACTTCCAGGATCCTCTTTCTAAGCTGGACAGGATAAAAATAATGAGGAAAATGTGTTTTGTGCAGGCCTGCCTCTGATCATTTTCCAGTTGTAGACTTCTTCGGGGGGGGGGGGGGCGGTGTGGAACTCCAAACCCTGCAAAAGAAAAGAATGGGAAAATAACCAAGTTACATGTAACAAATATCTATAAAGGTTAGATGCAAATGAAAATGTGAAGCCTCTTGGGAAAAATACAGATTTTATTTTGATTTTATATTAAAACTCTCATAGTCAGTGGAAATTTGCTTGGATTTGCAGGCCTCTGCTAAATTACTTTAAAAGAAGATACCATTTCCAAGCCAAATTTCTGTTGGGCTGAATAATTTTCCTGATTTTGAATGGATTTTTTCCAGGAGAAAATCTGGCCAATCTTGCTTAACCAAATCACAACTTGGACCGTAGGCCTGGAAGCAGGATCCATTTGGATGTTTTAACCTCCAGTGAATAGCAAATAGAGAATGCTGA
Source organism: Burhinus oedicnemus (assembly GCA_008921705.1). NCBI lineage: Eukaryota > Metazoa > Chordata > Aves > Charadriiformes > Burhinidae > Burhinus > Burhinus oedicnemus. The sequence continues at coordinate 219,613 of VFFE01006198.1, forward strand.
TGTCATGCAGTGCAAAATAAAATAAAACAATATGTGTAATGAGCTAATTTAAAATGCAGCTTTAAAAAAATCACTTTCCTTTTTCTCACAATCCATCAGGGCATCAATAGGTCTTTCATTGCTACAGTGCATTGTTATTAATAGTGCAGAAAAATGCAGATCGTGGCCTTGGGGCTTCCATAAGTTTCCTATGGATATTCCAGGAAAAGTAAAATGCAAGTTAGATACGCTGTAGAAAACGGGAAGAGAAGCCAGAGTGGGCAGTGTGGGAACCAGTGTGACATGCTGATGAGCCCTTGGCTACACGGAGATGCTCAGGCTTTGTCCAAAATAGTTGCACCTGTGAATTAACCAAATCCAATAAAGCCCCATGTGGGTTTCCCAGCTGATGATTGTAAGTAGCTTTGAATAAATTTGGTGAAATTCACCTCCAAAGAGAATAAAATGAATTCCAGTATGGTCATTCCTAATCAGAACTGGCCACCATTCTGGTTAATACATTAAAGGGATCAATTTCAAAAGTTAATTTGGATTTGCTTTCCTGAGGGCTCCTGTGCGGGCAAATTCTGCTGCCTGTCAGTATGTCCACACAACCTTAAAAAAGTCATAATTTCCAGTGTTTTCCTGTCCACATTTCCTACTGCCGTTTGGTAAATATTGTCCCTACTTATCCATCCTCCACACCAGAGCAAAACTCAACCCAATGAGCTTGGTGTGTTTTGCTTCTGACTGTTGAATGCCATTTTAAATTTATTACAAAAAAATGAACAAAAGATCGTTCTTTTCTTCCTGATGTCAGATCTTATTTTCTTTTGAGCCGTAGCAACTACAAACCCAATGGAGATAGTGCATTTTGACTTCGAGGTGTCTGCTGCTTACTAACCTATTTATAAGGAGTACTGTAGACTGCAGGAGTATTTTATAGCATTTAAGAAGATGTTTCTCTGAATTGGTCAATTTAAGACCTCTATTAAAGAAAGTTCTGGGTATCTTTCAGATTCTGGTTGTTTTTGTCAGCCAACAAAGCATAAAAACATAACTGCATTTTACAATATTAATGATCAGCTGTAAAAACCTGACATAACATTTTTATAGCTCTATAACTAATCTTTTTATTATCAAGTTACAATGGTTTGCATCAAATATGTATCATCTGTAGTTAACTTTAAAACTTTTACAAGTTGATGGTATGGAATACTGTTGTAGACTAATTAAGTTTATAAATATATGGGTTTGTTTGAAATACTTAATATTTTATATGAAGGATGTAAAAACTTTGATTGAAGTCAGTCCTGCGTGTCAAACTTTTCCTGCTGGAACAACTATAACAGCGTATCTCAGTTCACGGGTGGAAGCAGAGCCTGGGAGCTGAATTATGGCTTTGCCTGTGATGTTACCTGAGGGCACAAACCTGTCTGCTGGGGCGGTAAACTGAGCTTCTCAGTTACTTGACCCATTAATAGAGCTTAAAATTTGCTTAAAATTTGGACTTGAAGGGACGCGGTGTTGCCTTGAACTCCTGGGAGTACAGCTTCCAGAGGTCCTACATAGTCACAGTCCCCCAGGAATTTTCATTCTAGAGGAAAAAAGAGGGAAGGGGGAGAGGCGATGGAGGGAAGGGTGAAAGAAAAGCTCTCTGGATTCATGGGTAATAGACTATGGGAAAGCAAAACGGGCAGAATCACAGTGCCTTGGCTAAATTGCATAGTGGTAGTGTTTGAGAGATAATTAAAGGCTATTTTAAACTGCTTCACCATGTTTATTCTCAGTGCCTTGCAATAAAAAGGAACAGGAGAGGGAACTGGTACAGGCCCATCTGCAACTGCTTTTCTTCCTTTACCAGAGCAAAATCTACCCTCTGGCTGATGCTTAGACAGCGATATAATACTTTGGCTTCACATAGCACCCCCTGTTTAAAGGTCTCGCCGGTTTTGCACAGTAACGTCTTGGCTGGTTGCTTTTGAAAGGAGCCCCAGGAAAGGTGGAGGGACCTTCTCTGCATCCTTGGCACCGTTGGTTGGGGCATAGCGGTACCGCACGGGGAAACCTGGCTGTTCACACCGTCTGTACAGACTTGAAATAGCTCCTGCCGAGCCGGCATGGATGGGATGATCGAAATATTTGCTTGGAGCTGCTGTAATTGTCGCAGCAGCGGCCCTGAAATAAGTCGTCTTTCGTGCATGAAGCTGAACCACTTAAAAGCATTGCAAAGATTTGATCCTGGGCTAGATGTATTGGTGCTGGCCTCTGGAGGGGAAACCAGAGTATCCCAAATATTCATGACATTTTTTTCTGTTTCCAGCTGACTAGTACCAATGATGCAAAGGTATGAATGAGCTGTCCTGCTGACCACCTCTACGGCACTGACTGCATCCTTTTAGCAGACATCTAAGTTAAAAATCTAGCTGACTTGAGAGACGTCACAAATTGGAGCTTAATTACAACGTGTTGAAAAGATGCAGGAAAAGCTCAAACGATCATGAGTTCTGGGCTTTCGAACCAAAAGAGGGACTCACTGAAGTAATTTCAGTTCATTACAGATATTCTAAACCTGCCTTGCCTGAGTGAGTTTAATTTTTTTTTCACCTGTCACTTATCTGCTTTTGAGAAGCATAATTGAAACATTTGTTCAGAACTATAGGCCTCTGAAATGGGAAAGGGAATTTTTTTTCTATGCAAACATTAAAAAACAAAAGGGAAAAGGAAAGACTATTTTTAAGACAGGCTTTGCCACACACACAAGCCTGTGCACAGACATATGGCCTCTTTTAGGTTTTCTTTCTTTATTTTACTATCTTAAAAATACGTATATCTCTGGGGGAAGCTTAATAAGAAACAGCCAGCTGAAGCAAAGATTTTAGGAGGAAAAAGAAGTCAGGGGACTTGTGCTGTAGAGACAGCAGTTCAGACAGTGAAAAAGAGGACACAGCTGTGCACATCAGAAATCCACAGCTGGGGAAGTAGAAAGAATATTCCCCCATCTGCCCTTATAAATCATCCCTCACCTTTCAGATCCCTTACTTTTCTGTTGTGTTGAATAATTGTATATAGAGGGAGAGGTATTTGCATTTTTCTCCTCCTGCTGTTTGGGATATCTAGGTCAGTTTTACCTACCAAAGCACCAAAAAAGCACTGCGGATTTCTTCGGTGTCCTTTGTAGCAGGGTGTTTTTCTTACCCTTCAAAGTCAAGGATTCTCCACCAAAAGAACAAGGGAGGCCTTAACAGCAAGTGCGTAAACCAGTACACAGAGAAAGCTAAGAGGAAGAGGCAGCAGAGATTCTGTCTTCAAAAGGCTCGTGCTAGGAAGGTCTAAGGAGAAGGTGGAAGCAGCGTTGTTTTAAAAGCACCTCTCTGTCTGGACCCCAGCTGAGCACTAAACCAAGCCAGACTTGGACACTGACTATAACACTTTTGGGAGCAGGCGTAAAGGAGCAAAGCACTGAATCTTCTCCAGCTCCAGGAAATACTGATTTTGACCCCATTCCTAGCCACAGCTGGAGACAGGGCAGCACAGATGCTGTTTACACTGTTTCTCAAGGATGGAGTTTCAGCGCAATGGCCAAAGCAGTTTTGGTAGAGAAACTATTCTGGCTGCGCGAGTGCTTGTCATGCTTCAGGACCAGTCTAGGGCAAAGCACTTTCAGCCACGGTTCTGAATTGTCCGGCAAATACGATCCCTACTCTGGCATAAGCTGTGACCAGAACCACAAGTACAAAATAGCTACATCAAAAGATTTTGGTTAAATTTTCCACAGAGCTCTGCAAACTTGGTGCTATACCAGCAGGTGAACAAATGTTCCAATGTTGCATATTCAGATTCCTTTTTAAACTGGAGATGGACTTGGAGGCTTTCAGTCTTCCTGTGTCCCTGGGTTTTGATTTGCAATAACAACTCATAAAATCTGGGAGGGGCTGGTCTACACCTGCAAAATCACAGGTACCACAGCTCATGTACTAGTAATTATGCTCCAGAGTTGAACCTAGGTAATGGCTTACATGGTAATGGAAACTAGAGGGTTTTGCTTGTTCTGGCTAAAATAAGATGTTTCCATATCAAGCAAAATACTAAAGTGCCTTTTGCTTGAATAATACATTGTATCTCAAAACATTTAAACGAACATTTCCAGCAGCCAGTTTTGATGTGCAGTATTCCAGCCATTCAGCTGCAATCATTATAAAATTTAGCAGAAGAGAGGGAGAATACCACATATACCTTAGAATGGTGAAGGAACCGTGGTTAGACAGAAAAGAGAGAGTGGCATCCTGGCTGCGTCCAGGTTGGAAGTTCTGCCTCACCTGCTATAGTCAACTGGAAAAACACCCTTTAATTTTAATGACCATAGAAATGCAGTAATTTGGGAATACCCCTCTCCAAATTCCTGTTGAGAGCTTTGGAAAGAGTCATTGTATTATAGTTGTTCTGGGAAGAGAAAAAGGTTGGGTGTATATCAGTATAATAAGAGTATGTCTATCAGTGTAATAAGAGTATATATTTCTCATACCAAACCTAAGGGACTTAATGTGCATCTTGATATTGCACAGTTGGGCTGAAAACAATCCCTGATATAATGCCAGTAAAGTTATGCCAAGGATAAATTATGTTATTGGATAATTAGCTCTAGAAGTCTGTGGATAATGTCAGAAACTAAAGAATGGACAAGTAGAACTCACCATATGATAAAACCTCTCCTTGTCTTCATCCCCCTGTCCGTGCTTTACACTGAACAGGACAGTTGGCTTCCCCAGAGGTGGTTGAAAGTTCTGTTCTCCACCAAAACTAAAAAGGGAAGATAAAACTTTTGCAGTTTATTTCAGAGATTTTTTTAAATATTCATGAGAAAAACAACACTAATGAAAATGTTTTATTTTTGTGACAGGTCCCCAGAAGAAAGAGTGAAAACCAATAACTATTCTCAAGTTTCTAGTTAATGCTTTTTAAAGCTTAACTTGAAAAAAATCTGTAAAAAGACAGATTAGGTCTAGGCTTTGTAGTTATAAACACCCTGAAGACATTAGATACCGATTTATAACAACGAACCATTTCAGTTTCTGAAAGAAGCCCATCTTGAGAAAATATTTTTAGCTGTTCAAGTTGGTGTTTTTCAACAAGCAAATTCACTGTAGGAAAACATTTTAAAATGACCAGAAAGTAGAAACTGGAGTAAGCTGAACTCCTTTTTCCCCAGAATCTGTAAGCTTCCATTAAGTACAAGGTAGGCTAAAACAGAGAGAAACATAATTATTACCTCACAAAATAGCAGAGTATTGATGCCCTGTCATTGGATCAATCAGATCTGTTCTGCAGGCTCAGTTAATAAATTGCTGTGTTAAAATATTATTTCTTTTTATGAAACAAATTTATTTTCTCTCTCAGCATTTATTTTAATAACTTCTCATACCAAAAACTTGTGCGCACCTGCTTTTTTGAACACTGCGTGTACACCACCTTCCATAAGGCCATTTTAAAGGGGATGTGAATCTCAGCATTTATGTCTGTATGTCCCTGGGTGACGAGGGACAAGTGGCAGAATGGTTTGAAACGTCCGACAGGGTGCCTTACAGCAGCCTAATTATCTCATGTCTGGGTGCATATCTACAGTAATCTAGACAAGTTTCTAATTTGTTTTTCAGTACTGTAAGATAAGTCAACTTAATTCTAATTAAACATTGTCCATTGCGTAGTGTGGCCAGAGAGCCAAACGAGATCACAGTCTGCCATAATTACTGATTGCAGCCAGGCTGGTTTTCTTACCCTACATAGGTCCAATACGGTTACGAATGTGCAGTAGTGTTTGGGGCAGACATTATTTTATAAAGCTTTGGAAAATGTTTGTGTGCTGTCTGGCAGAGGACTGTCCGTGAGCATGGAGAGCCGTGGAGATGCCATGGGTATGGTTTCCTCAGTCTCAAATATACCGGTCAAAATCCTGCTCTGATTTATACCAGGACTCAGACTTGTGAATTCACATTTTCTTATCTATGTAGCAGTCACTCCTAAGTCCCCTATTGAAGCTTCCTTGAGTTAACACCTAAGCTTGTCACAGTCCAGGAACCACACACCAGTAACAAAGCATTGCCTGATTTTCTCATTCCAATTGTGGAAGCAGCTAACGGAGTTAATGTCGCAATATTTTCTGCTCTATCATAAGCTCAGTGATAAGGCACTTCAATTTATTGTCCCCTCATGTAAGGGATCAAGTGAATACCTGAGTTATGGGTGGGCACTAGAGATGCCTGTTGGTTTATGGATGTGCGACATTTCCAGAAGTCACGGCTGCTCTGAACCTTTCTCTTCTCCCTCACTGGACATAGGCATGCCATCACGGACAGCACGCACCGTCATCCTTCACTCTGGTTCCTGGATATTGTGCATCACTGAGGTCTCTCCAGATCCCTTTTCTTCACCCATCAGCCTCTGTGCTGCTTCTCCTTTTCCTTTACATATTGTCTTCCCCGCTTGCTCTCTTTCCAGCACTTTCCTGGCCCCAGTATATCAGTCTTCTGTTCCCATATGACTCCCACTAATTACAGAGCTATCTTGCTGCTTAATGCTACCACCTCTTTCCTAGCTAGTTCTTCAAAAAGGCCGTTAGCTAGAAATACATCATCCTTCAGCTTTGAATCTGAAGTCCACTCAGTAAGCGTTTTATACAGTCTTAATAAATGAGGAGAGAAAAAGAAAACAGGAGAGGAATACAAAAAGGGTCCCCTGGGAGTAAGGTTGTCAGAAAGTCATGGCTGCTTCATAACTCTGGGCATTAGTCATTTTTCTTACCATGGGTGGTCCCACTATGGGTTGAATTTTGAAAGGCTTTTCTGACTGTTCAGCAAAGGTGTGACATTGCAGAGCGCTGGAGGAGAGGTGAGACCCGCAGGTGCTAGCACTGCCGTGCCGTGTGGAGGATGACTCTTTCCCAAGAACGTTAGAGCCTGTTTGTTCTTGTGGTTGCTTTGGCACTTTGTGGGAAGCCCTGACACTGCCAAAGGAGAGCATCGCAGCTGGCCTTGCAGCTCGGGTGAATGAGGAGTTTGACCCTTTGTGTGGCTGGGGCGAAAGGCTGCTCTCGTTGCCGTGCCTCAGCTCCAGCCTAGTCCCAAAATGAAGGACCACCAGCAAAGCTATAAGAGATGACCAGAGAACAGGTTTGAGGATTTGCTACGTTAAGCAAGGGGTGATTCCCACCTGGACCGGCCGTCTCCATCTCTCCTGAGGAGGGGCTGGGGCTCAGCCCTTAGCAGGTACCTGCGTTTAGTGTGCGCGTATGCCCGGTGCATCGCAGACCCTGCTGCTCCCAGACCCTGCGGTGTGACGGCACTGAACCATCACGGTTTTAAGACGGGGGCCAGGAGGTGCTTGCTGGAAACTGGGCGGATTTTGGAGGCTGCTGGTTGTGTGCAGGAGGCTGGTGGGGCAGCACCAGCTGCAGCCACGTGGGGCTCCCTGGGGGACAGGTTCTCCTGCTGAGAAGCTCCTGCAGCAATGCACAGGTTTCCCAGTGGGACGCGAGGCTCCCTCCTGGGCTGTGCTGCTGCATCCTACCTGCGGGGATGCTGGTTCAGGTCTCTCCTCACTCCTCTGTGGTCTGGAAGTAGATGTAGCCTTAACCTTGGACCAGAAGAGACCCTGTAGTACAATTAATTCTTTTTTTTTTTTTTTAAAGTTATTTTCTTAGCAGTGGGTTTGTGCTGTGTCATTTTCTGATCTGCATTACCAAAATGCAATGTAAGTCTTTTAAATTTTTGTGAAGGACCAGAGGAACTTGATCTGTTGGGTAGTGATTTTTCACTTGTGTCTAAGCCCAGTTTCCACCCTCACTGACTCAGGAAGACGACTGACCTGTAAGATAACTCTCAAGGTAGAAAAAGGCAAATTATGTGGGTCTGATTAGTTGCTGCAGTAATTCAGATGAATGCAGCACGAGCAGTGTTGGAGCTGCTAGTGATGTTTGGATGATGGAGTGGTCACTGTTCCAGAATGTGGAAGAAGAATCTGTTGATTTTTTAAAGACTATTAAAAACCTCTTATGTTGTGTGGTTACAGTGAAATTTGGATTTGTGGTTCCTTCTTCCTCTATGTTACCTGAGCAGGTTGTGGGGGAGCGCTACCCCATTTCACACCATTCCTCATGTCAGACCGAGCATCGTGTGCAAACTTTTGTCCTGGAAAGTCCCATAAAAGCTGAAGGCTGCTGGGAAATGTGCATCTGTGCTGTCTTTCTTTGGCCAGGCCTCCTATACTGTGGCTCTGATGGCTGTGGAGCCCACTGCAAAGCAGACTTGCTGACCAGAACGTCTGTCTCTCTTGCTTGTATGTGCCCAGATATGATACTGGTCCCAAATGTCCGTATTTAGCTGTGTCCCTCCTGAATTCAAATTATACCCACAAGCGGTACTGTGCATTTACTGAAGCTCATTAGAATGAAATGGGAAATACATGTATTTCAAAAGTATTTTACTTGGAATACTAATCTTATTTTAGAATTCGCGTTAAGCTGTTGAATCCTTGGCAACTAACGTGAAAACACACTGAATCATAATGAAATACAGTGTTACTGTATTCCATTATACACTATACCGGCATGACAGCAGCTTTTTCTCTTGCTGAAAATAGGATTGCTTACATTTTATTTTTATTTATTTTAGGGGAGCAAGTAAGAAAGCATAATAAAAAATAATAAAATCCAGCCCTTAGCTCATGTCTTGCTGCATGTACTAGCAGCTGTGGGGCAGGGAGAGGGGAACTGATGACTGCACAGAGCTCTAGCAAGTATTTCACTGCCTGGCACGTCCATCTGGGCAGTCTGTGCCTCAGTTCAGGCTGCAGAGACTCAAATTGCACAGAGCAGTGCCGCAGGCGCTAGGCTGGGGGCTGCAATATACAGCACATCAGCCAGAGAAGTGATCCAACACGCTGTATATCATCATAACGCTGTAGGTAAAGAATACTGGGGTGATATAGGGGAATAATACGTGGCTGACGCCACTTTATGGCAAACAGTCGCTGTGCAGTCATATATAACGCTGCAGGAGTCAACATGCCGCAAACTTCATCCTCTGCCCTCTTGTGGAAACAAGCAGCTGTGGAATAAGGATTACAGAGTACACAAATCAGTGTAAAACTCTTCTTATCCCTTTCCCTGGCAGATGTAAAGTTGTGGTTGAAGATTGAGGCTTGGTTGCTTTGGGAACTACAATTCAGAGGTACTGACAGAGCAGAGAAGAAATATATAGCACCCTGAGTGGACTGAATCATCCCAGTTGTTTCACTCCCTTTTATACTGAAGTGCTTTATTTTTAAGAAACAGCCTGAGAAACAGAGATTTAAGGCCCAATAGTAGTATGACGTGAATGAATTAGCCTAGTAACACCGGAGACTGCATTGGAAACGCACCATACTCACCATGGTAATTACTAATTTTAAGAAAGTAGATTATACCAACTGCCCTATATTTTTTCTTTCTGTTGTCATGAGGAGTGACACTTGGATGGGATACAGCAGAGAAAATATCATGCTTTAAGAATCAAGGCAAAATGTAAAGAGCAGAAGGATAGAATAAACTTAAATATAGGGGTGTTTTATTTGTATTGCGGTTCAAACCAGCTCCAAGTTGCCTGTAGGCTATGGACTGCTTTCCTTAAGGATGGGCCAACAGTGATCCAGCTCAGGTGAAATGTTAAGGACCGTTAGGGCAGGATGCAATGTATTTTCTCTCTTCTCCTGCCAAAGATCTCAGTCATAAGTTAATTTTTCTCTGGACTTCAATCTTCAGTTTGCTTTGCTTGCTGTGTCTTTCCTCCTGCTGGCTGAGCATCTGAAATATTCCCTTGCACCGTCTCCTTCCTCTGCTTCATTAAAGAAGTGAAAAAGCGGGAGATGCTACATAGACAAAATAGGAATTATAAGAGTGTAAGGGACCTAGGGAGATCATCTAATCCATCTGTCTGCCTCAAAGGAGGTGAACGTGTAATTAACTGCTCCTAGTGGCTGTCTGTCTGATCTGTTCTTCAAAACTTACTGCATGGGGATTTCTATCACCTAGGATTTTAGCCCAGCATTTCACTAGTTGCATGCTAGAGAGTTTCCTTAATCTCTAACTAAAATCTCCTTTGCTTTTATTTAAGCCCCTTGAGACTTATTCTCATGCTTTTCTCATGCTTTTTGAGAACTTTGGTTATTATTGTGGTTCTCTGTTGGACCTCATCTCATTGGCCTGTAAACTTTCACCATATGCTCAGGCTAAATCTGTCAGTGTTGCCCCCAGCACTGGGAAGAAGAGAATTATTTAATGTATCATTTCTAGGTGATGGCTGAATCTATAATTTAACGACATCCAGTACTGCTGCAGTTTGGTTACTAACCTCTTCATTTCACATAATTCCACTAAATAGCACTTTTAAATTTTCAATTTTTCCTTTTGGAAAAACATTACTTACAGACTTTTTCTTTAAATTTGCTTTTACTTTGAAGAGAATAAACTCATGTTGATTCACTTATAATAAAATTATTTGTTATAAGAAGGGTTCCTATCTGAATTTATCGCTTCCCTAAAGCCAATTATTAAGCATCTTGTTCACTCAGAGTCCATGCAGCAAAGAAATGTGTTGGTAACCACAACCAAGTATTCGAGCCCACTGTAATAAGTAGCATTTGTTCTCCAATTTCCATCTGGAACATTAAAGCCTTCCTAATACAATTCCTGTAACCACAACTCCGGTATCTCTAATAACATCGTACAGATTTCTGTTCATATCAGATCAGATATAACAGCGACTCATCTTGTTTTTCATCTCTGTCTTCAAGGAAGACAATCATTGTTCTGAGGATGGAATGATCAGCTTATCTGAAGTGTCCTGAAGAGATACTGGCTCTTTTAACACCATTTTTATCAGCTCTTTAATTACTTGGAATTTTGTCATGCAATCTGTGAAGCCATGTACACATCATGGAGAAGATTTTCACTTTCCCTCAAGCTGCTGAAACAAAAAGGACTTTTGCACAGAAAGCTGCTTCAAAGGACCTGCTGCTGTGTTCCCAGGCACAACTCAAGGGAAAGTTCTGCACACAAAAAGCTTGGACTTTCCTGAGGTGCTACGTGGATCTCAGGGCCAGTGGAAGTACCCAGTTGTGGATCCATTTGACCTTACTTAACTCCCTTAAAACGTCTCTCTGCAGTATGATAGCAGAGGATCCCAGACGTGGATGCTCAGGACGTCTTGTTCTGCCTGAACGTGCACCTGAATAAGCTTTGACACCTTCACTTGCTTTCTTCACCTTTAAACTTACCACTTTCTCTGGGCTCCTTTCCCCAGCCTACTGCTCATATATTTCCTGATGAAGACTAGTGCCTTCTTTTTAAACCAAACAGTGCCAGCCAGAGATTGTCCCTTGCTGGCATAGAAGTGCCAATTTATCAGCCTTATCTAACTAGTGACAGTCTGATATTAATGTAGTCAGAGAGCCATTTTGTTGTTTATTGCAGACAAAACTCCCATCTGAAGTCCATGGATGGTTTTGTCTAAATAAATGTTGTACGGTAGGTGCAGATAAAACTAATCATCTGTCTAGTTAAAGTAAAAGATGTAAGCAAGGGGTTTGTAGTTTTTTGAGCTCGCTCTTGCTAAAAAAGCAAAGTTTAATTCATGTTAAACAACCTAATCCGGGTTTGTTTAAAATTATGAGTTTTCCTACATGGCAGCAACATCTAGATGCTCTTTATTACCCTTCTCTGGTACTTCTGTGCAGACAGCCTAGTGAACGGCAGCAGAAAGGTCAGCACAGCTCTGGCCCACATAGTGAGAACCGCAGCTCCTGACCAATGCAGCTGAGACCTACAGAGATTGCAGTGGTTATGGGGCGTCTCTCTGTCACCAACAGAAGGGCCAATTTGGCCAACAACCAGGATCAAGCATGAGCTGCAATGCAAAGTGTCTAAGTGTTTTCCATTCTCATGCAGGATTGTTGCATTTGGCTCCAGAGCTCGGTGCCTGTTCACCTGTTAATCCCAGCACAGTTTGCTTAGATGTTTCTTGAAAGATGCTTATGGAGGAAACGGCAGGAGACCACACTGCTGTGGGGCAGCCAAGCAGCACTGATGAGGTGCGGGTTCGTTAGCTTGGCAAGGAGCCGTACCGGCACAGCTGTCTTGCATAGGGATCCTCAGCAAGTTTGTCTACCCAACTTTGTGTTTCGTGTGTGGAGGTACCAGTTGGAGTTGGCTTTGGCTTCTGCCCTCTCCTACATGCATTTTAATGATGGAAAGTGGAAGTGTTGGTGTATTTTCATCACTGGGGTTAGCGAGCATATTTTCAAAGAGTCTAGTTAATTTTTGTCACAGCCCTCTCCCAGCCCTCTCCCCACCTTACCTTGAAAGGCAAATATCCTGCAGCAGTGGAGCAAACCTGTCTGCATCCTTCTAAAGTTTCTTGCGGTAGCAGCTCCAGAAGATCCCTGGAAAAATTATTTCCTTCCATTAAAATGATTCCTTTTTCCCCTGGGAGCACTGGAGTGACAGAGCTTCTGTTTCTCCAGGAGCCTTCCTTGAAAACTGAAAAATAAATTCAAAGAAAGGTATGTCCTAGTTCAAGGGAAGAAGATTAAGCTTTACATGAGAAGCACTGAAGTATGCATATTCTGGCCCTGTGTGCAGAAAGCCCAGCAAGCTCACTGCCTAAATCTGTAGCTGTAGCGTGGAGGAAACAGAGACATAAATTTCCTTATATTTTTCTTTTTCCCCAGAAGCTTGGCAAATTGAGGAGGCAGAGGCAGCGATGTCTTAATGTATAGGCACTATTTTTGCCTGTACACCTGAGTTTGTGCAAGGGTGCCATTTCCTAATTCCTGAATTTATGGGAAGAACTATTAAAAACTCTCAAGCCATAAGGAAAGCAGTGAAGGGGTGTGTGTTGAGTATCTGGGTGAGGGGAGGTAAGCTGGTAACAAAGCAGTGCATAAAATCCAACAAAGAGCACACCCGGCCCTTTGTTGTGAGCATTGCCACTAGACAGGAACATGGCCAAAGGTCCTGATCTAATTTATTCCAATAATTTCATAACAGCAAAAAGAGACTCCTGAATTCTTTGGCTCCAGTATCAGCTGTAGCAGTAATGGGCAAAGAAAGAAAAAAAAAAGTCAATTATAAAATCTGTCCCTCACACTGTGAATACAGGCTCAGATATCCCAAGGTTTTTAAGTGTCTAAACTTCCACTGGCTTCTGTGAGAATTTAAACCTTTAAGTAAGAGGAAGCACCAGTATATCCTTACAGATCTGATGTTTGGAATCCAGAGCTCAGCCACAGGTAACAGCCTGTGAGAAAGAGATAGGTACACGTGACATCCTAGAAGAACAATAGTAGCAAAGAACAAGGTGCTGAGCAACCCTAGTTTATTATGGAGAAATTCCATCTTTCCAAGAGTTCTGTCCTCCCTACTGCAAGTACAAGAAAGTAAGGTTTTATTATGACAGTCCAACCGTTCTTTGCTTTTTTCCAGTTTTCCTAAAGGTTTTCTAGTCCCTTTTATCCCACAGCAGAGTCAGGCCAGAGTGACACGAAAAGGGACGGGAAAATCTCTGATGAGAATGACAACGGTTGCCCTGTCAGGTGTGATTAACACCAACGTGGTTAAACACCTTACCAAGGAAGACCTGCAGGATGTCCGTGAAATTTTAAAAAAGCTGTTCTCTTTCCAGTCATGCCTTCTTGGTAAATTATAATTTCAGTGTATTAAGTAGAATGCTGATGAAAAATTTAATGTGGTGGAATGTGGCAATTTTGACAGCCCAGCGAAGTCTACAACGACCCTTGAAAGACTCTTCCTTTTGATGTCATGATGCACCTGTGCAACATGGCCACATCCATCCTACTGTATGCTGCACATCAGAAGTTGGTGATTACAATTAAAATTAAATGGTTCTCAAATAATCACAACAAAGGCAGATTTACTTGGCATTTTCTTTCTTTCACAGAAACCCCCCTACAAGAAAGTTCACCAATCATAATGAAATTACAGGCTGCTTTCTGGTCTCGTGTTAGCTGCAGAGCTTGTGACAAGATGAGCTGTGAGCAAGGCAGCCTTCACCGGGTGCCGTGAGCGGCACGATACGGAACCACATCACTAATAGTGGAGTCAGGGCTCTCCAGCTGTCATGTACAAATCTTGTTATAATGAGAAGAGCATTAGTAATAGAGGCTGAAATTTTCAAGCTGCCTAAGGGATTTAGATGCTCAGTTCCCATTAAATTTAATGGGATGCGTGCCTCAAAATCCCACCCACAATAAATTTTTACCAGCCATTCTTCATGCAAGGGAAGGAGAGGGGAGAGAAAAATAGAGAGGGATGGAGAGAATCAGGTAGAAGAGTGTTTCTTACTGGGACTGAAGGCCAGCTGGTTGTTTGTAAAATAGCATCTAAAAGGGGACCAGAATGAAATACTCTGTAGGGGTCTCTTCTAATACTCAGGTAATTCGGGTCTGGACTCCAGTCCAGCCTGCCCTGTGAGGTGGATGGGAACATAATGCCCTCTGTGCTTTGAGACTTCTATTTCTGGACTGCAGACCTACTTGCAGTCATTAAAGCACATTTAAAAATGAAAATTAGGTAGAGAGACATAGATGGGGTAGCAGTGGTCTTTGGAGATATGTAGAAAAAGGATGAAAGGAGGCTGTGAATTGAGAAAACCTTGTGTTACATCCGTTCACTTCTCTAATTAGGTCTGGTTGCATTTACTTCTTCAACCAGATTTATCTGTATTTAAATCAGGTGCATTTTTTAAGTGTCAAAAATACTAAAGATCAACATGTTTCCCTGGTAACTGCGGATCCCATTATTTTGCTTCTAACAAACCACCAGCTCCTAGGCTCAGCTCCAGCCTTCCTAAGTTCAGGCCCCAAACTGAGTGAGGCTTGCTCTAGGTTTCCTCCATAGATTAGGAAAAGAGAGGTGGAGAGTGACGTACTGATGGTTCAGCTTTTGCCCCTGGGGAGAAGGGTTCACCTCATTTAACTTCACCCATTCATATGTTAGGCACCAGCTCTTCCTTCTCTGCCTAAGCTTCCTTCATAGACTGGCAGGTACTTCCAGTAGGAAATTCCTTCACCTGAAGTTACGTATTTAAGATAGGTGCCCTGATAGGAGCCTACGGTTACATGGTCCTGCCTCAAATGAATGCTGGCAGTTAGCTAGGATGAACCTATGCCCAAATACTCAGTTACAAGTGAATCCTGTTGGGCTTTAGTTGCACATGCTTTTGATCATTGTGTTTACACTTGCTTGTAATGAGGGTTTCCCTTGTGCCCCCACTGATACTCTCTTTTGACTGTATGTCACCTACCAGAACCCTAGGTTAACAACCGAAAACACAGCACAGGCGTCAATACCTCCTAACTTCAACTTGGGACTTGTATTCCCCTTTTTTCCCAAAGAAGAGTCTGTTTTCAAGATGGTTAAGTTTGGGGGGTTTTATGGTTTGGGGTGGGTTTTTTTTCTTTGTCGGCTATTTCCATGGCTTGATTTTCCATCTGGAAATAAATAAGGATAAAACGCTCTTTCCACCCTGTGTTTGCCCTGCCTGTTCAGCGTGAGTGATGTGGAGGCGGGTAGGAGGGATTCCAGGCAGCCTGCTGCAATGTGGCATCTGGAGACGCAAACTTGGAGGGGTTCCCAGGAAGGGAATATAACATTTGGCAAGGAAAGAAGGCGCTTAGATGAGAGAGGGCTGTGAGGTTTCCCCCTCTTCTATCCTCGTCCTGTTGCTTATTTCTGAATATTTGTTTTATTCCCCAGCCATATTAGAAGTGTAAATTACACAGATGAGCTAATGAGATCATCCGTGTCTGTGCCATTTGGGGAAGAGGGAAACATGGAGAAGCTTTCTCCTTTCTAATCATTTACCTTTATTTGGAGAGTAAAGATGCTCAGATTCTGCACACTTGGCTCTGTGAGCCTGGGACAGATCCTATGGTATTTCTTCTGTGACTTGATATGTATTTCTCCTTTGTGTTTATGTGGCCTGTCAATCACCCCAGCCATCTCTGTTGTCTTACACCATATGTATGGGGCGAAGTTCTGGTCCATGGAAGTTTTGGTTTGTATAGAAATAGGATCTAGATTTTGCCCATGCAGAACATTAGGTTCAATAAATATGAGTCACTATAAGGAAGAAGGTGTTGACAGCAATCTCCTTGTTCTTTTTTCCCTGAATTCTATTGAGCAATGACTGTAAGCAGTTCTGGGTAAATGTTCAGCTGGCGTAAATGTAGGTGCCTTCACTGCAGCATTCCTGATTTATGGGGATGTGACCCTATGTTTGCAATTAAGATTATGTCCATAGAACAGATGGGTCAGAGTGATGCATTTGCCTTTATGAGGCACTGAATCAGATTCACCTCAATAGATCATTCATATCACAAATTGGTGCCATGCTGTTTTAAATGGCAGTGGTGCAAGGAGGAATTTCTTGCAGCAGTTGACAACTTTCAGACTTTAGTACGTGAAGTTTCTTCTCTTGCTAAATGTTTGTTTGTGTGGAAGGGAAACAAGTCTGTAAGACTTTTTGTTTCTGTGCTGAAATTACAATTCTGTTTTTAAACAGAGTTTGAAAGACGTTCAGTTAGTTAAAAGTCTTCAGTGGGAGGGTAAAGACAGTTCTTTATTCAGAAACAGTTTGTACAGTTTGGTTGTGAATCCCTCCACAGAGACATTACCGTTGCTTTTATCCTCACTCTTGGTAGTTGTCTCAAATGTATATTCTCAGAAATACACGAATTGGGAAACACTTGGTGAGCTTCTCAGCTGAGACAGGGACATTACTACTTAAGTGCTCTGATGCTAGAGAGGTGGATTGAGAGGTAATGTGTGGGACACTTCCATGGGACCATTAGGATACTGCCATGTTCCCCATTACATGCTGCTTTTTAAAGAATGTTCTTGGTCACTGGAAGGTGCTGCGTCTACTTAGGCCAGAATTGGCAATGCTGCCATCTGTCTTCTGCTTTTCTGTGCATTGGATTTAGTTATTATCAGTCCTTTAGGAGTAGAATGAATGGTTGTTGGTTCATTCAACTCACTTGTGAGTAGACATGAGGAGACATGAGAAGACAATACTTAAAAAGAGAGATCTGCGAGATCAAGAGAAAATTATAAAAATATAAAACATTTTTTGCAGCGCAGATCTTTCCTCACAGCTTTGCTCCCCAACAATCTATCCTACCTTCCTCCATTTCTTAACTTACAGGTAAGCTTAAGAATAAGGTGAAATTTTGTTACTTTGCATTGTAAGGGATCTGTTCCCTCCCTCCTTGGATGGGAGGAAGGGAATATGCCATCCCAAACTGGAATGCCAAGTCCTGCCCAATCTCTTCTTCCAAGCTTTACTTTCTCATTTCTTGCACTGGGACACCATATGGGAGAGAGGGAAGAGGCAGAAGGAGGAGTTGTATCTTTTCATTTTTCTCCTTAGGATCCTTTGACAAACATTTTTACGGTACACCTTAATATCTGGCTTCAGGCTGCTTTTCTGTTTGGATGCCTTCTGCATGACAACACAGATAGCAAAACTAAACATTTTCTTGGAGTTAAGCTGCATTAAGCTGAGCTGAGCAACCCTGCTCAGGGTCCCCTCACATGCTGGGACCAGGCTACTGACAACTCGAACAATGTCAACATATATTATTTTTAAAAATTTTCAGTAGAAGAGCAGCAAATCACCCATCCCTTCCAAACAGAAGGGTCGCATCTTGTCTCTGGGACTTCTAAGCCCCAGGCAAGGAAACCTTAAGGCAGAAGTAATGTCAGGAAGGGATCACTGTGCTCCATGATCAAGCCCTAAGTGGAAAAGCCCTGTTCCTTTTGCTGTCTGAGCGGTCTCTCCCACCAACGAGACTAAGCTGTCACTCTGTTTCATATTTCTTACTCTGGGGAAGTTCAGGTATGGCACAGATGATAGTAAGAGCTCAAAATAAGGGTTCCCCTCCTTAATCTGAAGCACGGTGGGACTTCTTCCTTTTGCATGAGACATCTGAATTCAGAATGCTTAACCTCTGGCAGAAATAATTCAGATTTGAACACATTACTTGCGCCAGGTCAAGGTAACAGTTGGTATTTGCATGGATCGTTTCAGAATATTTTGTGCGGGTGTTTGTAGCAAGCAAATCATAGGATGCAATTGTTGCTATAGCAATAAGCCTCCTTTAGTGAATGAGGTAGGGTAGCCCCACTCAGACAGACCAGCATACTCCCACCAATTATCACTGCAATGACGTACCTGACACGGTTTACTTGCCAGGGATGTGATAGGTATCGATAAACCCTGAATTCTAGGAGCAAATGGATCCCATGGGATTTATGTTTCTGAAAATCCTTCTTTGTTTGAGGTTTGAGTCACCAGTGAATCTGAAATTTGCTGACTATAATTGCCTCAATTATACCAATGAGTGATTTTTTTCAGTTGTGTATGATCTGAGTATGGGATATGTAATTCCGGTGTGTGTGATATTTTGTATTTTAATTTGGAAGCTGAGAGAAACACGGTGGCCTGGACAGCTTCTGTGGGAGCTCTGTGAACAGGCTGGACCAACCAGGGCAGTCAAAATAACACAGCTAAGCCTGGCCTTAGTTCTCATGGAAAAGATTCAGTAAAATATCCTTGAAATACTGCATTTAGAAGAGAAGAATTAAAGCACAAGGCAGGCTGTAATAATAACTTTTTCCTGGTGTCAGCTTTGTTTATTGGTTCATACAGCGATTGTGGCATGCAGTCTTCAGGGAATGAATGTTTTGTTTTTAAATAGTCTGTGGGCTGATCTCAGCAGATCGGCCAGGCGGGACTGCCTGCGTACACACCATGTGAGGCGTCTGATCCTGGTTCCTCCTGCTTTGTGAGAAAAGGGGTCCAGTCCAAATCCCTTTGAAGTCAGTACAAAGATGGGCTGGGAACCTTTGGAAGGATCTCCTGGATTGGGTCCTGTGAATGGGATTTAAGACTTGACCATTCAGCTGTGGATCCAAACTTGTCTCTGAGTCACTGGAGTAATTCTGAATTTATGCTGATAGAAACAGAAGGAAAATGAGTCCCTTCTTCCCAACGTTAGCACGTAACGAGGAATTACTGGCTCAGTTCACTTCACTGGTGTTGTAGTTATTGTTTCCTCTCATCTCTTCTCTCCCTTGTGGTCTTCGCATTCTCACAACAGATATGAAAAACAGATCCCTTCAGGTGACTCCTATAGGTAGCCTCTAATTTATGGTGATGATGGGCTAGTGGCTTTTGGAGAAACAGAATGAAAGAGAAAGCAGTTGTAAAATTACTGCTTTTTGTGGGCTACTTGCACTTGTTTATAAGCATTTATTATCCTAGATGGCAATCTAACTGATTCTCCTTGATGTACTCCAGTACTAATAAAGGAATTTTGCAGTATTATTACAGCAATTTTAACTCAATTCACTCAGAGAACGCTGTCGCGCTCCAGAAGTCAATTATAGATATCACTTAAAAAAAGAGATAACGCAAATCTGGACCTGAGTTTTCATCACTATGTAGATAGCAAAATAAAATTACAGTAAGGGAGATGCACATTAGAAAACTGGAGGTGTTGTGAAGGGAGAGGACCAGCATGAAAGGTGATGTTTCTGCTGCAAGGTTTTCTTCAGGCTTCGGAGCATTACTGACACTCTGCCACCTGCTTTGCTTTCCCGTCCAGCTCCCAAGTGGCCTTCAGGCAGAAACATCGCATCTCATCATGGCTTTGCTTTCTAGAACAGGTCTTGCTAAGGATCATCATGGAAGCATCCAGGAGCCATGTCTGGACCTCAGGTGAATTAAAAGATACTGCCTGAGGTTAATGATGGGTTCATCCTTCAAGGCCAACAAAAAGCCAGAAACTGATAAATATAAAGCACATTCCACCATGTAGGTAGATGCCTACTTCTTTAATATTATGTTTTATTCCCTGGGCACTGAAGGTCCCCATAATTTTCAGTTCCTTCTGTCGCCATGTCCTTCACAAAAGTGATTTTTTCTTGTTAAATCTCCTGGGAGTATTAAAAGGATTTCTATTATTGTGGCTGGAAACAGTCGCTGGTTTTTAATTCTTAAATTCCCTTTTCCTCTCTTTTACAGAGAAAAGCCTTGAAGGGTTTCTGGCAGTCAGCTTGGGTTTAATGCAGAGGGGTCTCTAGAAATGAGGAATGGAGATAATTTGTGACTGTTCATGAGTCTAGGAACTGAGTCCTGATCATTTGATAAAAACTACCTAAAACAGGACATACAACAAGCAAGTGCTGGCAAGAGATCTGTGCAAAATAAGCATAATAGTGCCCTGTTTTTTTCTGTTTAGAAAGGCTCTTCTTTTCAGCAAAATCCTACTTTATCTATAAAAATCTGGTTTTGATGCCTATTAATTGTCACATCTCTGGGCAGGGGGAGTTTGAAGTTTCAAGGCAGATAATACCATGCCAACACTATGATAAACAGCCAAGCAACTGTGCTCTATCTTTGGTGAAAGATAAGATGGAATAAGGAGAGTGATTAAGAGTTGTGTTCAAGATTTATCTAATCAACTCGGAGACCAGGTCAATGTGTTGTCTTGATACGGTAGTTAAAGTAAAGTTGCAAGTTCAAGCAGGTTTGACCTCAGCGTACTTGCTGCGCAGCCACCGAACCTCTTTTGCTTATACCTGGTTGTTTATAGGATAATGAAATGAATACAGAGGGGAAGATAGAACATAAAATATAATTGCTTTTTCCTCCAGCCACCCCCTGCCAGAAGCTGTGCTATCGCACAGGGTATGTCCTGGTCCCTGTCGGTCTCTGTGCACTGAACCAGGGCAGATGAGCTATAGCACGAACAATCTGGCAGAAGAAGGAGAAAATGAAAGTGTGTTCCCAGACTTTTTGGTCCCAATCAAATAAGATCTCCCTGCTTCTGAATCCAGAACACATGTGCTCGTGGCACCTGACTTTTAAGTATCAATTTCCATTTTTTTTCCGTGCAAAAAGTGTACGTGTATAGGCATGGAAGGGCGAGGAAGTGAAGCTGAAGAAGCAAGTCCTCAGTGGTTACCGATCAGCTCAGATCCATCAGGCTCAGCACAGAGGCTCTGACACAGCCGAGAGTCACTCGGACGGCAGTGCCAGCTCTCAGTGAGAGGAGTGAGAAGGTGCACAACAGGGAAAAGAAGTAACATAGTGTGAAAAGCCAGGACATCAATCATAATTGTGGTAGTAACACATTTTAGACCACTTCCAGGGAACCTTGTTCTGCTCTCCTTCCACTTCTAAGCGCCCTGTATGTACTGGACTGATAAAAACTTTCCAGCAGCCTTCTGTTGCCTGCGTCGAGCTAGAATGTTCAGCCAGCCTTGGGGCAGAATAAGCAGAGCTGCTGTCACATTGCACCCACTGCAAATTGGCTCCATTATTTATCACTGATGGAGATGTGTACAACGAAGAGGAGGGGAGAATTATTGTGTATAAATGTTGCAATACACACGATTCCCACTTAGAATTGATTTTTCCCTTGTGAGATATGCTGTCTCATTGAAAGAGGGAGAAAGGTATAATTTTAAACCCGACTCCTGTAAGAGGAATTAAACCGACAAAAAAGAGCCGAAAAAGTGGAGGCATTATCTCAGGGGTGCTATTAATAATTTTCTTAGGAAAATGTAGTCTTGCTGTGCACCTCACTGACCTCGTGAAACAAGCTTCCCTGTATCTTCCCGCTGTAATATTTAATACTGAGTCCCTCCAGCTCTTTTCCTCTGCATTCAGCACAAGTTTGGCTTGTTTGTTGCAAGTGGCAGATTGGAAAGAAGTGGAGGTTACCTCTGACAGAATTGTCAAATTAAATTTATCCTGATCCCTGTACCTTCTCCAGGAGACCCCATATTTATAGTAAAGTGCACACAGCTCATAAGCATTGGGTTTCAAAAACACTTTGACAGCAAATAATAAATATAAAATAATACACAATACAATATGCAATTGACTTATAAGCCTCCCAGTCAACGCAAGTGTTATCCAGCATACATAATTACATTGCAGGCAGCACATCCTTTGCCTGGGAATGACATACTCTGATAAAAAATAAATAATAATAATAACCCCCCCTAAGTATGCACCGCTGGGTGCCTTGTCTAAACCTGGCTATGAAGAATGAATGTGAAATTAGCATTCGATTAGAAGTGAAGGAAATGCAGGATGCGAATGTAAAGCAAAGGACTACATCAATGTCTAAATATGAATGTGACATTCGTATGGCTGCATAAATAGTCTCCTTGTGCAGCATCGCTCAGAGAGAAGATCTGCCACAGGAACAACAGAGTGTGATTTTCCACAAGGTAGGAGAAGTCTGGATCTAAGGTGGTTTTCTCAAGCGGGAGACCTGTCCTTCACTTGTGTTCCCATCTGCTTTTTTCCCCTGGGATCAGCAGGGACCTAGGAGCGCTGCAGTTTTTTCTCCCTGTCCTATTTATTTATTGTCGTTGTACAAGGTTCATAACAAGTGGTTTTCGCTGACTTTTTACCCTTCCACTTTTTCTCACAGGTTTTCCATAGAGTTCAGACCAGAGCTTCCTATATCTTCTGAATGGTTTTGCAATATTTGTCTTTATGTCTTGCTCTTCCTCCCCGGGACATAAAGCGATGAAGGTGGAGTGTCGGTCATCCCTTACCCACAGACAGGCATCAACAAAAGAGTATTTGGCCAGGCCGTGCAGTCAGTCCATGGCATTTAGGATCTGAAGGCACTTCTCAAGCCTTGTCAGCATTAGATGTACTGCAGCTTTGACTCTGTCACCAGGTAGCTTGTCAGCTCCCAGGGGCTGCCGGTGTGCTCAGGAGTACCCTGCACCCACACAGCCCCTTTCCCGTGCACTGAGCTACAAGGGCCTTGGTATAGGATAGGACAAGAGGAAATGGGTTCAAGTTGTGCCAGGGGAGGTTTAGGCTGGACACTAGGAAAACATTTTTCACTGAAAGAGTTATCAACGATTGGAACAGGCTGCCCAAGGGAGGTGGTTGAGTCACCATCCCTAGATGTGTTTAAAAGTTGTGTAGATATGATGCTTAGAGACATGGTTTAGTGGCAGACCTGGTAGAGTAGGGTCAGTGGTTGGACTAGATGATCTTAAAGGTCTTTTCCAACCTGAACAATTCTAACATCTGTCTTTTTTAAAAAAAACTTCATATTCTGAGTATTTCTCTGAAAACAAAAATATGTGTCCATTTTCCTATTGGTTTTGACTGTGAGAATTAAGGCAGACGGGACTGACATCTTTATTCCTCTGACCTGTCTCCATTCAAGACTGAGTGTTCATTTTTTAGCTGATGTGCTTATTGCCAATTATGCTTAAACGAGAAGGCAAGGTATGCAACTTGTCAGGGTAGATAGCATTAAACCTAAATTCACAGGGTTTGCTTCAGGTGTGTCTGATGCCACCCTCAAATCAGATCAATTTGGGATCTAAGAAAAATGCTTGTTTTAGAAAAATGAAATTGTCCTTTACCGTCTTTCAAAGCTATCAATAAAAGTTTGCATTTGTTACAGCCAACTTCGCCATCTACTTGACCTTAAATCCAACCATTTATGTGCTGCTTCCCAAAATAAGCATCAGTTAGGTTTGGGAGAATGCCTTAAGGGTGTGCAAGCCAAATTGTACCAGTCAGAAAGATGCTGTTTTTAAAATCAGCTTTGCGGGTGAATCTTTCCATCGCTGTTAACGTTTAACATATCCCCCTAAGCCTGGATGCTCTTTGAAGCAAGTTACCAGCTTAATTGGGACTCTTTAATAAAATTTAATACTATTTTTTTTAATGAAGAAAGATGAAAAGTTGCCTAGAGGGGAATCTTGAGCACAAGGTATTTAAAGAAATTATTCTTTGAGAATGTTGATCTCTTATCTCATTCTCCACAAATCATTTAATGAAATAACATTAGCATTTCACTTCTAGTTATATTCGCTTCTCCCCCCTGCATGCATTTCTTTATTTTTGTTTTTTTTTCTCCTTTTCAAGGAAAAAATAAGGCACAACAAGGCACTCAAACAACCACCTCATGCTATTGAGCAACAATTAATATTCTCTCATTCTCGCAAATGGGGAGCATAGGTTTTTTTTCCAGACAATTAGGTAGATAGCTTTCTCTTGCATTTATTAATGCTGATCTCAAGTTTAACAGGCTTGGCTTTGCCAGTCACATGATTACTGCAAACCTGGGATCTGCAGCTGGGCTCCAGATACAGAGCAGCCCTATTGCTGCTCCCCGTAGGCGATAACCTAGAACAGGACATAGCTTTCTGCTCCAAATGTAGATATTGAGTGCTCTCCCTTTAGATTAAAGAATTATTTGGGTCCTGCTGTCAGTGCTTGTGTTTGTCATCGAAAGATTCAGCATCAGCACCTGATTCTGTGAATGTGAAGAAGAGGCATTAGCTTTTCACTGCAATTTCCTTAAAAGCCCCAGCTCTCTGTAACAACCTGTTAGGGAGTGACTGTTGTACTTTGCACTAGAGAAGGGGAACATTCGTGGTGTCCTTCCCTTGACGAATCATTGTCTCATTCCCCTCTTTGGCACTTCATCTGTTGTTATCTCAGGTCTGGTTTCTTGTTCTTAAATGAAGGAATTGTCCCGTTTTTGTGACACAGGAGTTAGGTGGCAAGGAGTGGTCTCAGCAAATCAGTACGTTTTACTGCAGGTAGGGTCAGGAGGAAGAAGAAGGATGGGCTATAAGAGCAATGGGGTGAAAGATAAATCCAGCCTATTAGCTTTACCCTCCACTGTTCTGGATCTATGTATAAAAAAATGTCCTTTTCTCATAGTGGTTATTCAATTTTCAGCACACTAGACTCTTCTTCACATATTTGTTAGTGCTTTATCTCTGTTCTGTTTCCCTCTCTTTTCAGGAAAAAAAGCCCATGGTATGTAATTTCCATAGAACCTGGCTCAGCCACATTTTTCTCTATGACTTTTCCCCCTAATTTCAAGGCTCTATTATTTTCTGTAACACTGTAATATGATCTTCATGGTTCTTGTAAGATTTAGGAGAGAGTGGATTATATGAAAATTTCCTGAGCAATCTCCAGAGTTTTGTCTTACATTCAAATCACCATACACACCCATAGGAAATAGAAAGGAAAGAAACAGGTCATGGTGTTCCTTCCCCCAGCATACTAGTTTAATGCCTTCAAAATCAGTGGGAATAGTTATTGTTCAGCACGGAGGGAAATTAATACACATCCTGGGATCTGACCAGTGATGCTGGGACTCCATCTGTCTACAGTCCCATTGATTTTAAGGTCAGGTTGCAGGACCTTTGCATAATATCGTGTTTGTTGCCCTCTCCAAAAAAGGAGACTAATTTTTAAAATATGGAGCGTTTGTACACACACACACAAATATATTTTTTTAAAAAATTTCTGGTTTTTATGCCCAAGAAAAAACATGCATCACTGCACTTCAGGAAGGAAAGCAACAGAC
Source organism: Burhinus oedicnemus (assembly GCA_008921705.1). Classification (NCBI taxonomy): domain Eukaryota; kingdom Metazoa; phylum Chordata; class Aves; order Charadriiformes; family Burhinidae; genus Burhinus; species Burhinus oedicnemus. Next base: position 245,086 of record VFFE01006198.1, read on the forward strand.
TTAAGCAGAGAGGGAAATTCCTGTCTTCATTCAGATCTAACATCCTACAGGATCCTTCCGTCATTTGCGAGCTACCTGTAACTGTCACGCATTCAACAGGCAACTCAGTAAACACACATTATCAAGCCAAGCCCTTTTCCAGTCTGCCAAATCTTTTCTCCCCACCAGGCCTGTCCCCAAAGACACCCCGCACATCCATCCCAGCCCTGCCTGGATACCTGCTCCAGAAAGGATTCTCCAGCTAAGCAAGAAGCAAGTCAATTAACTAAGTGGCAAAACAAGCACAAGTCATGAAAACCACTCTTTTGCTGCCTAATGAGGACTCATAATAACTATGCTGGATTTTTTCCTTTCATATTTATCAAGGTATGATTTAATTGTCATGAACATCCAGAAGACAAAAAAAGTCCCCTAAACTCAAACTGACAGAAAATTCTGGGGTTTTTAGGTACTCTGTAGTAATGATTCATGCATTTGCAGCTGGGATAATAATAGTCTAATACCTTGATCATATTGCATTTTACATAATTTTACATAATTGTTCATAAGGGCTACAATTATTGTGACTGTGAAGTGTAAAACTACAGAAGGAGAATGAAAAAGCCAACTCAAACTAATATGTTTAGCCTGATTTTCTTGTGCTAATTACCACTGGGAAAACACATATTTTAACCTAGCAATATTTGAATATTTTTGTACCGCAGTGCTGCCACAAATGAAACAGTACAAAAACTACAGTGATTGTCATCCCAAGTGCCAAATTACTGAGCACTGTTAAGTGTGTTCACAGGGCCATGGAGGTGTTCTGGCTTTCTGAAATATTTCCAGCAAAGAGAGCGTGGTTGCTAGTGGTTTAAAGTACACATCGTGCTCACCTGTTTGGTTATTAAACATGTTAATGTTTCTGCTCTCTGCCATACTAAACAGCATTCTGGCTGTCAGTGTCATGAGGAATATGCTGGGTTTGTGTTATTTTTACCATTTTCTCATTGCTCTAATTGTTCCCCAGTGTTCCTGAGGAAAAGCAATGTTCAGCTGCAGGAAAGAAGGCAAAACTCACTCCTTTGAAACACAAAAGCAGGCCTGAGGAAGGAGAAGCTAGGACAGCCGTTCGCATTGGTAGATGCAAATTTCCATGCAAAACACCCTTCCTATGGCTGGGCTTTCCCCATGGGGTGGTTTGCACACACACGCGCACACGGACTCCCACCAGCCACGTGCTGCGGTGTGTCCCGGCTCCATTTCAGTTACTGGTTGGGAAGCACCTGGAGCCCCTGGAGTTCCGGCAGTTCCCAGCACACTATTTGCACTGCCACCAAACCTCTCACTCAAAATAGCCTGGCCAAGAAATCCCACAGAAGTAACAAGCACCATGAGTGCAAATTGCCTGCGTGCTGGGGGGCGCGGGTGACAGGAGGCGGAGGGCACGGGGAGATGGGCTCAAGTGATGGGCATAGCGAAGATCCGTCCCCTTGGCTGCTGCCCAGGAGCCAGAGCCACACAGCCACTTCAGCGCAAAGTTCAGTGCTTCGGCTGAAGCTGTGGATGACGCCGGGATCACATTAATATGCCAACCTCCACACCGAAGCCATTGAAATGCAGGCACATGTTTGCCTCTAATTGTTCTGGGGAGAGCGGACCGCTGGGAGCACTAACTTTTTAAATTGCCTCCGCTAGATTCCTCAGAGCTTGACCGCCGGAGCTGTCATCACCATTTAAACTTGTGAAAAGCCCAGCCCTGTAGACTGAGGTGGAGACAGGTCTTGGGTATGGCCTTCACCCCGTGCAAGGAATGAATTTTGCCCAGAAAGCTGCAATATAAATATGTTAAGGAACAGCCCTTAGGTGTGATCAGTCTCTTCTGGTCCAAAAAGACCCTTTGGCTCGTTGTTGGGTGGAACAGGACACGGATTGCTCTACTCCACCTAAATTTGTTTCTTGGGTGTCAGGAAAACTTCACCTTCTCTGCATCATTTTCTCTGTGAGTTCACGATTCGGAGATTAGATGCTGTGGGCACCAGCTTGCTGTCTTCATAGGGAAAGTTTTTCACAAGGATTTACTCAGGCCTGTCATTACATTTCTGTTTTCCACTGGCTTCTGCAGTGATAGAGGGGGAGAAGATTAATAAATCGTGATTGCCAGAACAGAAAGGCCACCGTGGTAATCGAGTCTGCATGGGGGTTTGAGCAAGGAGCTCCTTTTCAGAACAATATCTTGACTTTAAAATCCTTCAGGATGGATTAAAACAAAAATTGCTCAGTCCAGTATCTTCAGGAGTCTGAATGACCATCAAAGCAAAGGCTTCATGGTGGCACTTCTCCAAATCAGCTGTGTTATCTTGAAGTTAACCAATTTCCTCTTTTCTGATTTTCCCGTCCCTCAAAGGCAAAGAGTAGCATGCTGCCAGCACAGCACTTGGACTTCTCAGGACCTGCTGTTCTGGCAGATCAGAAATAGATTTCCATGCCCCTCTTATGTCAGCCTTCGATCTCTGGAGACTGACCTGCACAAGTTTAAATTAGCTTGTTCAGACAGAGTGTGAAAATCAAAAAAGTCAACTGGTGTGTAATGGTCAATGCACTCGGTGGTCCCACGGCCAGGCTGGATCCGCTGACCGCTCTTGCTAGTGAGGGCTCAGGTCTGCAGGTCTCCTTGTGGTGGGCTGGGATGGGCATAGGAGGGTGAGGCTCAGAGGAGATGTGGAGCTTCCCGCAGATGACATTGGTGGTGGAATCTGCATTCAGCCTCCCTCTGTGTTTTTCTCTACGAGTTATTCTTCACCTCTCCCATCCACATGATGATTGCTGACACAGTATTTTCCTTTCAACTGGCAGCGGCATTTGCCTGTACCAAAGTCCTTCATGCTCTGTCAGACGGTAGTTGAGGAAGGAGCGAAACTCCATCATCCCTGTCTAATGTGGGACACTCTGTGTGTGTCCCCTGTGCATTTGCTGACTGAGTCACGAGACACAAGATACTCCTGAGCACGTTGGCACTTCTCCGTGGCACAGAGGGTTGGCAAACAGCGATACTAGGTCAGGTCTCGAAGACAACATGACTGCATTCGCTGCATGTCACCAAAACATTCAGTTCATCCCTCTGTGGGATCAGCACTTGTTTTATTCAGTGCGATGGTTGCTTTGAGCTATCAGAATGACAGGAAGCAACCAGACTGAGGAAAGCATCTGGCTCCCAATTTAAAAAATACTACATTTAATTTAATGTATTAATTTGATCAGGTGATCTGCAGCACTTGTTGGCTGTCCCCGTGTCCTGAGAATTCATCCTGCACGTGAAAACATCCTGCCCAGGAGTGAGCACTCACCTTTCCCTTCTTCGTGCCCTCAGCCTACACTGCAGGAGTATATAAAGGGCGGATTAGCAAAAACTGCTCGATGGGGCTGCAAATTTCCCTATTAGCAGCACGTGTAGCTGGCAATACTGTGTGGTACTCCTTAGTTACATGTAAAGTTTTTCTGAAGCAAAAAGACAAAGGCAATATTCTCTGTCGTCATTCTCGGTTATTTCAAAATTGCCACCCACAGCAGAGCATCATCAGTCATTAGAGTCACATATAGGAGCATTATATTCACTTTGCGATCTCTCAGCTCCATCGCCAAGGACATCACAGTCACAATGAGACATAATCAGTGTGCTGTTGCCAATTTTGAGACATAGTAATTTAGCAAAAATTTCCTGTGTTCAGAGTCCTCTGAAGTTGGAGGAGCTGCTCTGAATTTCTCTGCATTCCTTTTATCAAGTTTTCTGTGAATGGCATGGAGGGAGAAATAAGGCGTGAGGACCCTCTTTAGCATGCCACCGTTATGCCTATGGCTTGCAGGGCACGTGTGCTGCATAATATCAGGCATGACCAATACAACAAGGGACAGCAGGAGAGAGCTGAGGAAAAGCCGCAACCTTGAGTGACCTTGCTGTTGTGAATTTTTAACTTATTCTTCTCCCTATTGCAGCTATGATAAAAAGACACTACACAAAAATACTTTTTTGCACAGATCTTGCAGAAAGAAGCTTCAAATTACATGAATGTGAGACAGCTGATCTGGTCCCTCAGGTTTTTACAGACAGCATTTAGCTGGTCTGATCTTTATTCCTGACTGATGACAGCTTGATGAGTGACATCAGGCAAATCAAACCCCCCTATGCCTCACTTTTCCCATGCACAATTGTATTTACCCAGTGCTTGGTGAGCTAAGGATGTTTTTAAATTGTCTGTTAAGAGATAGGTAGGATTTGACCCCCAACTGCATATTGGAATTTCATTAATATCATATCTTACGGCAACATTGTGTAATATACAACCATTTAAAAGCTATTTTTTACTCTGAAAAAAATCTGCTGACTGTGAGGCTCAAGAAATTCTCTGTCCTGTCTACAAGGAAATTAAAAATGTGAATTTTCACAATCTGGATGCAGAGCTGTTCCCAGAATCTTCCCTTCTGCTCAGGAGAGAGAAGATTGTCCGCTTCAACGAAAACATGGCTTCCAATGGTCCCCTTCCAGCCCAGCCAGGTGAGGTCATTATCATTTTGGATTACCAGTACTTTGACTTTATTTAGCCTCTGTGAAATGCTTATGAGCATTTGGCCATGCATTTAACGTATGCAACTTACTTTGGGGTCCTTTGCATACTTGAGCACGAAGGGATATAAACATAAATGCAGACAGATTTATTGCAGTCTAATTTAATAAAAATGTCAACAAAGAAATGCACGTTTGGCAGGGGAATAAATATCAAATAAGAGTGAAGCAGACAGTGGAGTAGGTTGTAAGAAATTAACACGAAACGTTTTGGTTTGACAGCGACTATAAAACAAAATTGTACTTTGGAGACTTGGGGAGTGGCTGAGCAGAGGTGTGCTTCCACGGCACGCAGCATCAGCGTGCGCGAGCCGGGCGCGGGGAGATGGGTTCAGGATGAGACCACACTGCTGCGGCAGGGAACGGTTTGTGATGTGTCGCTTCCATTTGTAAACTGACATTTAATGTAAGGGAGCGAGATGCTGCCTTGATTGGTTTTCCGACGCAGGGCTGCGGGTTGTGCCTGCACGTTGCTTAGCAGCAGCATGCCAGCCCCGGTCCAGGGCCAGCCGGATCGCTCCTTCTGCCTGGCACTTGGACTTGTTTGGCCCCCGTGACTCCAGTTTCAGGTATTTATGCTTCAAGGGAGAGGCAGGGAAGAGATGCAACTTGTGTTCTGCACCTAGACCGGCTGGGCGTTAACTTACAGAGTGATTTGCCCAGGGTGAAATAGGAAGAAGAAGCTGAATCGATTCTCTTGGTACCCCATGTGCTCGTGTCTTTTGCATTTTAAACACTTCATCCTCCACTGCCCCTTCCGTGTGTCTGCTTGTGCTCCCCTGGACACCAGCTGCCTCTCAGGACTTTTGCCAAGACAGGCAGTGGACATCCCGCTCCTCTCGGGCCCTGCAGCCGAGCGGTTTCACCAGCTACAGAGCTCCGAGTTAAGCTTTGTCTGGAGGGAGGCTGAAGTATATCAGCTGTGGGGCCCATTTCCATGTCAGACAGACTTTAAGAGGGCTGTACTAGGAGAATTTGAGGTCTCCCATGGATATCGGAGAGCAGATCCATAGCACAGCAGCTGACTGTGATGCTAATGGGCTCTTCTAGTGCTCTCCATTGATTTCAGTGAAAGCAAGACCGTTAGGATGCTGTTCCTAAAGAAAGCACACGGCGTTTTTTTCTGTAGCAGTGAAATAGCTGTTCAGGTGTCTTGCAATATTTGTTTTCACCTTTTTTTTTGTGGTATTCCCTCTTTCCTTCATCTTTTGGGCTTTGGTTTCTCACAAGGTCCCCAGGCAATTACTAGGACTGTGGTTGCCACAACTATTGTTCTCTCCTCTTTATTGCAGAAAGGCACTCAAATCTTGGGATAGATTTTGTTTTAATGGCCCAGTCGATATATGGTGCTTATTCCATCTCAAGCATTGCATAGAGGTTTTTAAAACATACTTGTTCATCTTAATACCCCTGCTAAGTTTCTGAAATGCTCAATATATCCTATGTGTTTCTTAACATCTCAGCACAAATCCAATATCATACTTTCACTGTAGGCATAGAACCATCACTCACTATGTCGAGGACGTATCTCAATGTGTGTACACAGAAATTCAAGGTAACCAGCTTGCACGGGGGTAAAAATGCAGTGGCTAACGGGAAGGAGTGTGTGGGAACAGAGTTTACTTCACCATAAGTGGAATAAAAGCTTAAAGATTTCCATACCGCAAGTTGGGAGGAGTGGGGAGTGGAAACTTTTGGTCCTAAAGTTCTGGAAGAATTGATGTGTGAAATTGCAAATCTGGTAGTAAGAGTTTTTAATAAATCTATCAACTCAAGGGTGGCACTGTGTGACTGAAGAATAGCAAACACAGTATCTGTATTTAAGAAAGGGAGAGAAATAGGGAGACCAGTGTGTACAGGCCTTTTAGTCTGACATCAGCTCCACAGAATCAAAATTTTTGTCCAAAATTTTTGTGCCCACTGCTGTGATGAGTTGTGAAAAGGACATAGGCTATGCCAGGAAAAGTATTGGCTGTATAGATAAGGAGCTGTTAATACATGCATGATTCAACCATTTGTGGAATATCTACACTCAAAAAATGTGAAATAAAACAGGGACAGGTGCAGATGAGGGTATTATAGAGATCAGGGGAACGGAGAGCCTGATTTACAAGAGAAGGCTAAAGGAGCGTAGCTTGTTGATCATAGCAAAATGAAGGCTTAGCAGGGTTATGATTACTGTCTGTAAAAACATCAGCGAGGAAAAAGGACTATTTGCACTGGAGAACAGCATTATCGTAAGAACGAAGAGACATAAATAAACTCACACTGGAAATCAAAAGTTTTCTCGCCATTAGGACAGGGACGCTGGAAGAGCTTTTTGATATGAATGGCAATGGAAAAAAACCCCAACTACTTTTAAGCCACGGCCCAGTAACTTTATGGAGAGATAATATGATGCAGCGCACATGATAGCAGGGACTGCAGTCGGTGACCCCAGGGATGACTTCCAGTCTGTGTAAAGATGCAGGAACTCCATTTCAAAGTCCTCATTAAAATTTCTGTGTATTCCTTTTTCCTTATCTTCCTTTAAAAAGGGATTATCCTGTAATAAACAGGGTGGTGCCATCTGCCACAGTCTCTGGCACAGAAGGGAGGAATTGCTGTTTCATCTTAGTTAGCTGTATTGAGGAGGGTGAGGGAAGGATTTGGGGCTGCTTCCATCTGGCACTGGGGCTGATTGAAGGTGAGAGCTGATCTCTTGAAATTCAGTGAAAAATGATGGGTAAGGCAGATATAAGTTGTGAAGTGCCTTGAAAATACAGACCAAACATGTTAGGTTTGATGTGGCCGCTGAAGTGAGGTGAGAGGAGGGCTATGCAGAAGGGAAGGGCATAGTCTGAAGTGAGACTAAGAAAAATGTCTTTACAGTGGCCTTCTCAGAGGACACAAGCAGGGCAAAATGGCAGTTTTCTGTGTTAGAGAAAAGAAAATTAGAGTTGATCTGCGGTATAAGAGCCTGGGCAAGACGTTTAGGTGTATGGGGAGAAGGATGACCCTGTTTCAGCAGAGGGAACTGTTATGATGATACATTGATCTAGTGAGAGAATACAGGGAAGATCAAAAATGGTGCCTCAGTTCCAAAGCTAGGAGAAACTGAGGTATTTCTCCCAGGCATTGTCCGGTTCCAGCACTGACTGCGCTGCTTCTGTTCAAATGGAGCATGTTAGCAGAAGAGCCTAGGTTTTAAAGTATTTGAAGTACGGCTGCTGCAGGCTCAGTCCCTTCCTTCTGGGAGAGGAAGGTCGCCAGGAGGCTGGGCTCACTCCTGGGAATGTGCCAATGGACCTCATACTCCGGCACTGGGAAGGGAGAACTGGATCCTGAATAACCATGCTGAGACTGGTCTGAAATTCATGAGAAACTGAGAAAAGTCAAAAGAAAAGGATGAAATCTGAGTTTATTTGTCTTTTACTTTTGGTTTCTAAAGAGCTACATTTTTGAACACTTCTCTCCAGCCAGGAGGGTCACAAACATCTTTTGGTGAAAGCAGAGGATGCCAAATAATTGCTCAAAAAGCAGTTCTCAAACGGACAATTGCAAGTACAGCCTCCTCAAACTAATGGCAGCCACAGATCTGATCGTTGAAAGTACAAGTAATGTATTTTCACACTGCATCATGGTGATGCTGGGATTTTAGGAACCCAACCAGATGTCACAAAGTTTGCACTTGCACCATGAGAGTGGTGGCAAATCTGGGAGGTGACTTTATGGAAGTCTAATTTTCTCACTGCTGTGCAACTCCCCACAACTGCATCTCCTCTCCCCTCAGCTCTCTGTCCAAGTTCCCTATGCTAACGCAGTGTCTGCATCAAGTCACCCCCTCTTCTGTTCTTCCTCAGAAGTAAGGACCCAGAGCAGCTTCTGGTGAGTTTCTGAACTGCCAAAATCCTGGTTTCATTATTCACAAGTCTCTGATGCAGACTCCTCTTGTCTTCCCTCGTCAGGACTGTAAGATTCGGCTTTGTAGAGCAGTTGCTTTGAAAATGCTTTTTGACAGTTACCCATATCCTGTTGCCCTCCTGGTGTTTCTTCCTTATTTTGAGAGGGTTTGTCTGTAATACTGTTGATCCAAAATTAAGGATTTGATAAAGTAGATGATTCAAATGGCACCAAAACCTCTGTGCAGATAGGCTCAGTCAGGCCTTCATTAGCTTAGCTTAAATCACTTGAGGCTACTTTGATTCTGAGCAAGTTCACAGAGGATTTTTGGATTAATTTTCCCATATATCTCCATCCAGGCAACCCCTAAAAAAATCATCAGCATACACAGCTGCCTTCAGGAAACAAACTCTTCTAGGAACGAAGGATACTTCTAGAAGGTTGAAAGACTACAGACATGAACTAGCAAATGGGGGTGACATGAGGGTGGCAATGGGCAGCCATAGCCTTTCCCCCTCCTTTGGAGAAACTTGCCCCTGAGCTGGCAGAGGCTCAGACTCAAAAAGAGAAGGTGATGGTAAACTAGAAACTGTAGAATATGGCCTGTGCCAAATATCAATTTCACTTTCTGAGCTTGAAACACCTGCTTGTGTTACTATTTGAGAATCCATATATTGCTCCTTTTCTCAGTTTCCCCAGGTGTAAAATGGGGTAAAAGATACTGGTCTCCTTTGGAAAGTGTTTTGATACCAGGCGCTAGAGAAGTTCCAAGAGTTCATTACCACCATCCTGTTAATGCTACTGCTGTTATCATTCTGTGGTTTGCTTTACTGAAGTAATGACCCATTAATATTATTTTGTTGACTGTACAGATGATCTTTCAATGCAGCAGTCAAATGTGCCATTAAGAGCTCCAGACAACTTACTGTCCTAATTTATAAGCAGATGCAGCCAGTAATAAATAGGAGATTAAAATGAAGTAATGGTCGAGCAAGTTTTTACATAAAAAGCTATAATCTCAGCTTGCTGTCTCCCCAGCCGTCAGTACCTCTGCATGCACCAAGACATAGGTCTGCGGAGAAGGAAGCGGCTTCTGTTTCCATTGTTGTGCATCCCCTGCTTCTGCAACCATTAAATCTGTTAAAAAAAATAATCCCCTGAACAAGCCCCCGGTTCATTCATCCTGGAGACATTACTGAGAAGTTGGCCAGCTGATAGGTGCAGGTTTTCCATGTGGTGCAGCTTTGCTGGAGCTACTCTAACTCCTGAGACTGCTTCCCAGGGACCCTGAGGAACTAGCACAGCTCTTGTCTTCTCGGCTGTTACATGCATGACCAAGTACATTTTAAGAGTGATGTCAAAATAGCTAATACGGATGCTGTGTTTCTGATTTAAGAAACACTGTGATATACTTACCTCCCAGTAGGGAAAGTTTGATAGTAGCCCTCCCTGCCCAGACTCTGCTGAATGTTTCTTTAGCTGAGAAATGCAAAGTTGGCTTTTCCAGCAGAGACTGCAGAGGTGATGGGGGGTCTGTGATGTGGGACAACATTTATCCTGACTCAGCACAAAGTTCAGCCAAAAACCTTAGTCCAAACATGCCTAACCAAATAAAAAAAAAAACCAAACCACCAAACCCACCAACAAGAAAAAACAAAACAAAAACCACCAAAACCCAAACAATGTGGCCATTACTGACATCTAAAAGAAAGAAAAGAATATACTATTAGTTTATGGAACACATTGTCTTTTTATATTTAGCAGACCAAATATAGATTTATACCAATAAAAAGAATAGCAGAATTCATGGCATTATAATTCCTTGGCTTTTATTTACTTTCTTAAGCAATGAGACAGGGACACAGCAATTAATGGTATCTCTTGCCACATGTAAAACAGAAAGGAATACACACCATAGATCGTCCCGCTATGAGCTACCCCGAAAAAAAGGAGAGCTTTCAAAAGATGAACTCCCAACGGAAATCTCTCTTTGGTTTTTGTTGTTCTGACTATGATGGCTGCCCAGTTTCCAGTCCCAGGAACCTGAGGCCCCACTGTCCTGTGTGGTGCTTGGTGTACCTGGTGCTCTGTAGAAAGGACAGGTTTAGTTTCAAGTTGCACATCATCATTATTTTCTTTCTCTCTTTTTTGTTTGTAAACTTCAGAAGTCCAAGAGCAAATGTGCTGCTTTGCCTTCCTCGTTCCCTGCTGACTTCATTCCCCTGATCAAAGCTAAAATAAGTAGGTCTGGTTTGTTTAATAGAGAGGGTCTTACACAGTCACGCCTCTTTGTTTGCTGACATAATTGAGGAGAAGACAGCTTTGGGAATAGTGCCTCTTAATTGCTCTCACAGACGCTGCAAGGCACTCGGTGTAGGGGCTGGCTAAATTGGGCCTATTGTGGATTTTTGAAAAGCCTTGGTAACAGAGGAGTCAAAAAAAAAAAAAACCCAAGCCCTTATGTAACCAGCAAAGTAACCTTCATCTCCGCATCGGCTTTTCCCTGCATAAAACTTCCTCGCAATGAATGGGGGCAATGGTGCAGCGGAGACATTGCTGCCCCGGCCCCCCCAGGTCTCCTGTGGGCATGGAGAAAGAAGGGGTGGAATTGACCATCTGGATGTAACTTCTCGTCTATTAAAAAGTTCAGCTTTTTAATAAAGCATATGTGTGGCGGCAAAAGCTTCCTTCTTAATGAGTACCAGAGTGTGGAAATCACGGTTTCTCAAAGGAAGGCCAGGCTGTAACCCTCTTGATTTTAAATCAAAGGTTGGCTGTGACTCCTCAATCCTTCGCAGTCCAGAAGAAGTCAGCAGAGCTGCTAATTAGAGCACCGGTTGCGGTTTTTTGGTTTGAAACCCTGAAATGAAGGGCAGGTCTGCTCTGTACGGTGTGACAATGAAGAGACCTCAGATTCCTGGCTAAGGCTTTTGGATGAAAGAACTGGAGAAGGGCTTCTCAGGGACAGATTCCCCTGGCCATGGCGCGGATGAGCCTTCACCGACTCGGGACGAGACCGAGCACAGTATTGTCCTTGCCCTGTGGGACTGCAGGCTAGAGCTTGGGAACTGGACTCTGATTTTAATGATGCTATTAGTGAATTCTCAGATTGAAACTCTCCCTCCTTTAGAAACAAGTTTTAGTTCTGCGAAATGATTCTATTCTCTGCTATTTAATAGGTAGGATTCAAACACAGTATTGATAAGTATTCCTACACTGAGGGGAAGAGGGAAATATTTTATGGGACAATGGGGACAAAAGGCTCATTCTTTTCCTGTTATATTCATTACAGTTTCTTTTGTTTACAAGACTGTCTTACTCCACCAGAGGTATGGCAAATTGCCTCCTAAAAGTAGCAATGAATTCACTAGACATATACCTAAACCTTGACAATTATTGTCTTTTGCTATATATTTTTTAAGGCCTTGAATAACATTAATCACAGAGCTGTGGAAAAGCATATGACCTTCTCTGTATCAATCTTAGAAAGATCTTATGTATTAAAAAGCCATCTGCCAATAAGAGAACCGCAAATCGCTGAGCAACTCAACAAATCCCTGTGGTAAAAATAAGAGTTAGAGAGAGAAGCCATGGGAGCCCTGATGTAGCTGGATACAAGCACACATCTAAAGTTAAATATGTGGTTTCCCTGAGACTGCTCACAGCTTGGTTCTCTGTGCTTGCTTTTGGGCCCCACAAAGATAAAATACTTGCAAGCAAATGCATGAACACATCCTTCTCTCAGGCTTATCTTCTTCTGAAGCTGCTTCAAAGCTTATCTTTCCTGGAAGTACATCACAAATATCCTAGTCAGGTGGCAGAAGACATTCATAGTCCAAGACTGGTTAAGAATTGCAGGTTGCTTGCTATTTTTGTCACTAGCTCACTGCCTCAAACCCACATCTTGGGTTGCTGCTTGGTGGAAGCTCTATGGGTTGGGGACTACCATTGTGTATTAATTTATTTTACAAAAAAAGAGAAGATAATACTGACAATACTACAATACATAATGCTAAAATCTAACGTTTGGCACATCCTTGAATGCCTTTCTGCAGTAGATTGAAAAGCCTGACCAGTGTTCAAATTATAATAGGAAACTATTATACTTCAAACTTAAAGGAGACAGTTGGCTTTTAAGCCTTCATGTTGCTAGAACTTATCAAATATACAGCTTCAAAAAGAGAATAAGATGGAAGGTTGGGAGGGGATTTTTTTTTCCCCAGACTTTCTCCTTTATTTTGCTAGAAATGACAGGTCAGAATAAACGGTGGCTCTTCTCAAATCTGAAAGGATGAGAGAAATTTTAACAAGGAGAATTTTCGCGCAGACTTTTGCATGTATGCTAGCAATAGGAAAGAGTTAACAAGACAATAATGGGACAACTCCTCTGGTATGCCCTTATCCTTCAGGACTTAAAAGCCACAGCATAGTTAAAAAGTATTTTCTCATGAAAAAAAGGCTGTTTGAAAAAAAACCAAACATCAAAAACAGATTTAAGCTTTGGGTTTTTTTGGCAACAGTGCAGAAGTCTCCCTTTTTCTATTTTGGAGGCTTTCCAAAAGTTTTTTAAATGGGCCTTCAAAATGGCCTTCACTTTTACAGATATTTTAGCTACGTTGCAGTAACTGGGAGCAGGGAACCAACATTCAGTGTGGCTGCTTCTCTTCAGTTGCCCAGCAATCTATTTTGGTTCAGTGTCATAGAGCATCGTTATCACTGATCTAGAAGAAAATATCCAAATACTAATGAAAAAAATTACATGACAGAAAAACGAGCAGATTAGTAAATAATAAATCAGTTCTTCAGAGCGATCTAGGTCCAGTGAGCAAAGAGACTCATTGGAACGACATAGAAAATATGAGGTTCAGGAACCAAGAAAATAGGTCATGCTTACTGGCTGAGGGGACTGTATTTTTGAAATGATAAACACCTCAATGTGAGGTGGCTGCAGTGGCTGAGAAATTAAATAGAAACCTTGAATGTGTGAATGAGTTCATGCAGATGTTACCACTATATAGAGAAATAAAGATAGACCATTTTTGTGACCCTATGTGACAAATTTAGAAATGCCTTTGGAAAAAACAAACATTAGAGTTTGAGTTCTAGAGGTCCTGGCTTATAGACTAAAAGTGGCTCCATCTCATTAGCTTCTCCAAAAGGAGTTGGGAGGGTTCTTGCAAGTGCTAACACTCAGGAAGACTTCTGGCAGCAGAGGACCCTTGGGTGTCATGGAGGATGTCACAGCATGATCCTAGCAACTGGAGTGAGAAACACTCAGAATAGAAAAAAGGCAAATGGTTTTAGTCATCAACACTGGAACAGCTTACCACAGACCATGGCGGATTTCCCAACATTAAATACATTTTTTTACATGGTTTTGGGCACCTGTCTAAAAATCGTAGTAGCATTCAGCCCAAAGTTGTGGGGTCTTCAGTACGGTCACTGCCTGGGGGTTCCCCTCTCCCCCTCTGAACATCTGGAGCTCTCGGCTCATGCTGTATATGCCCACCCATAGTGCCTCTCTCAGCCTACTCCTACCCGCGAGCCAAGAGAAGGAAGCACATTTGTGGGTTTGTTCAGCCTGGGAAGAGAAGGCAAAGCAGGGGGAGATGTAACTGCTGCCTTCAGGCAGGGGGAGCCTGCAGGGCCAGGCTGTACCCACCAGCTCTGCACCCTACCTGCACCTAGTGGGGAGCAGCCACCAGGCGCTGCCTGGCAGTGGCCATCCTGCCTGCTGCCTTCCTGCCGTCTGGAAGCACTTGACCGCATTCTTTTAGGCTAATATAATGCACTTTACATTAGGCAATCAGTGATGGCAAACAGATAAATCCTTCCCTTTTGTGGTGGAGAGAGACTATTAGAAACACTCCTCTTGGAAAAAAGCGCCCTTTCAGAAATGCGCTTTGGATTTAGGGACTCTGCACAGTCCTTCATCTGTCAGCTTCCTCCTGTGTTCCTCACACTTGATGGTTCAGTGCTTTTAGATTTGTTTCTGCCTGGCTATCCCTTCCCATTCTCCTGTGGCTAATATTTAGTTGTACGGTACCACTGAGAGTCTCTGCAAGGTGGTAGCACAGCATATATGGGACCCAGAGGAATTCTGAAACGACCCTTTTAAAAAACAACAGCATACAATAAATTAGAAAAAGGAAGCAGCTTTTGGGAAAGCTTGATGCTTAGAGCAGCAGCCGCAGTGAGGAAAAGTTAACTGTTTCAGGGTTGGCTTTGCCCGCCTGAAGTCGATGGGGAAACTCTTCTTGAGTCACAGTGTTTGCTCAGGTACCAGCCTCCCGTCCCTCCTCCTGCTGTCCAGTCCTCGTTTCATCTTCAAAACTAGAGTGTTATGGTTGCATATTTTAAAATTAGTGGTAACCTGTTGCTCACTGGCTGGGCACGAGGTCAGAAGTTGCAGTTGCCTGATGTACATGGCTGCTCTGGAGCTGACAGAGCAAATGGCAGAAGCACATCATACGCAGGAGAGAGTGGCCAAGCCCTCTGTCCTGGGGTCAGCTAAGGGATGTGGGTAATGAATGATTCACCGTCAAACAGAGTTAAAGCCCCAGTACTGTGATTTTAACATATGGCCAGAAACCTAGCAGACAGATTCAGCCAAGCGCGGTGAGTCTCTCTCTTCCCCTGATGTGCCCCCAGAGAAGCACAGGCCCTTCGGGGTGCGGTGGTTACTACATGAGTAATCCGATGATGAATGTTGCTTTTACAAGTAAGCCTCGCATCTAGTGGTAGGATGTACCAGAGGTGGCATGAGTGGGACAGGAGGCTCTGCCACTTAGAATAAATTATTTGAGACAGAAATTTAGTGTCTAATATGTTTGTAAAGAGTCTAGTGAGTGTCTGGGTGCTCCCTGGGCAGGATAATAATTGCACTTTTGCTTTTCTATTTTATATTTATAATCTAGAACAGCTAGCCCTTGAGTAAGCATAAACTGCACTTCCATCATATTTCCATTTGGGTTATGAATATTTCACACACCTGCAGTCTCAAAAGCACATAATTGCAAAACCACACTCAGACAGGGACTGAATAAACACTGTTGCTGATTCTTAATGAGCCATTAATCAGATGTTTAACTACAGGTAATTCCCTTGAGTCCTGGTGTCCCAAGAAAAATCTGTATTCCCTCTAAGTCATAGGGAAGCAGATGACTTATGAACAGGAAATTGAGACCTGCAGACTGAATGAACAACATTGGCTTCCCATGGCAACTCCTAACGGTGAAAGGTAAAAATTTTTAATTTTGTTTGGGAGTCTAAGTCTCACTGCCACGAGCCATGGGCTCCAAAGTCATATAAGGACTTTGTAGGAGGTAAAGACTTTTGTTTCAGTTGTTGAAGGGTACGTTTTGGGAAGAGCTGGGAAGATGCTCTGCTTGCCTTCTGTCAATTAACGTTACCTGCTCTTCATGGATGGGAGTAAGACTGTGATTCTTCACACAGTGTGATGTCCTCCTCTGGAATTCAGTATCAAAGGAGGTTGTATATTCCAGCTGCATTTTAACAAGGGATAGATAATTTTATGGCCGCTGTTATTTGTAGCTTTGCATGGTAAATTAATGATAATAAAATCACATATTTCAGAGTGTACAACAAACTCTGTGGGGGTTAGGAAGGAAATTTCTTCCACCAGCAATATTGTATTATTGCTTAGGTCACGCTGGACTGAAATGAACGTTTCTTTCATGGGAAAAATAACAATTTCCACATTTGTTTTAATTCCAAATAAGCCCAGTGCTATATTTTGAGCATGAGATGATGTGCTGAAAATCCTCTGTTCAGAAGCACTGCAGTCTTCCCCTAGAACAGATCAATGTGTTTGCATTTAAAAAAAAAAAGAAAAAAAAGGTTTTCCTAATTTCTAAACTTCTGTCAAGATGTGGCTGGTTTCATTCCCAATTTCGCTGGCACTAAAATGTCATATTGCGCTAAGACGACCAGGTGAGTTACTGATGTTCATGACAGATCTGCTGTAAACAGCATTCCGTAAAGGACACGGCGTTTTTAAGAGCTTATCCTGTTCTCTTCGTAAAACAGTCACACATTTTTGTATTAGCCAACCAGTGAATGTAGTTGGTTTTCCTCTGAAGAGCATGCACACGGAGATGAAGCCAACCTACACATGTTAGATATTAGAAGAGCTCCAGGTTATTAACTATGGAGAACAAAAGGTTTTAGACGATCTCTCCATCTGTTTCTCCCTCCTGTGCCAGAGACACAGTGTAGCAGACCGTATCTTCACAGACATTTTCCAGGTGGAAAATGTGCATACAAGAAGCGTGTGCATCAGCTCCTATATCTCTTTCCCAAAGTATAAGCTCCTTTCATCACAGCTGAAGGAGCCGTATCCCAACAGCAGACATCCATAAAGCTGGCAGTTGGAGTCTCATTCATGCTTTTACTCCCTAGATGTTATTTCCTCATAGGATGCTCAGTTTAGCAGAGTAGTTTATAATAACTTATTAATTAAATACTTATTGACATTCCATGCCTGCCTTTTTTTGGGGGGGGGGGGGGTGTACAAGGGACTGCTTGAGGGAAGAATGAAAGTCCCTTCTTGCGGAGGGAATCCGTATAGCTTCACTTCTGCCTACATTGTCCTCTTCCTCGGAGACCTATGTAGAGACTGGACTGGAGGAGGCAGTAGGAAGGTTTTAGGCAGCCAGGCACTGCATTATTGTACAGCCGTGTCCCCAAGTGCTCACAGACCCAGAAAGGAATAGATGGAGAGGATACACAGGTGTTCCTGCAAGTAAAGTCTGCTCAGCAGCCACCAGCAGAGCTGCCCTAGCAAGCGTGTCCCACCAACATGTGTGCTAACGAATGTCCGTATGATACAAATATGCAAAGTTCATGTACGGGAAAGGTGTTATTTTTCATGTCCTCCCATGGGAAGTGTGACTTGCTGTCAGCAGTCGCTGGGCGTGCTGCTGCTCCACAGCTGGGGCAGTGGCTGTAACACATGGCGACCCCAACCCACACTTGCAGGTGCAATCACCATCTCTGGTTTCACCCTTGCCTGCTGTCTGGCACAGCTCACAGCAGCTTTCAGACCTATCATGTCCCCTTCTGCTGAACGGAGGTGGTGAGAAACCTGCCACCTCGGAGCCCTACAGCTGGGGGAAGCAGTGGCAGATGTGGACTTTTGGTCGCATACTGGTTTGCCTCTCTCCTGATCTCACCTGCTGCTGCCTGTGGCCGCTTTGATTACTGTTGATGAGTGTGATACCTCACTGACCAATGAAGTTTCTCATGGTTCTTGGGCTGGTGTTGTCTCCTCCTGCTGCAGGTGAGGCATTTTCCTGGTTGTGGAGCATGGTACATGATAAGGGGAAGAGGACGTGGTAAAGGGGACAGATGACACCAGCTAATGAAAGAGGCACTACTGGCTGCAGACTTGCTTCTGTAGACAGAGGCTGGGCAAATCCCACTCCAGGTTGGGCTGTTGTTCAGTAGGATCTGTATGGCCATTTCATGTGCAAACAGGGGTGAGGTGCTCTGGAAAAAGCTAATGTGTATGACATAAAAGTCTTGTTAGGCCTTTCTTGGTGAAACAGCACTTATCTTACAAATGGGAGCACGTTCATCATTCATCATTGCTGGTTTTACCTGCCAAAAGAGAGCTGCGAGTTTTCTTCTTTTATATCCACAAATCTTGAAGTTCACCATGATCTGTCTAGGCAGTTTCTCTCGGAAAAAAAAAAAAAAAAAGCGGAGTTTTGAATCTAATACATAATCCTCTGGAATATTTACAAAATATGTATAAATGCCAGCACCTCCTCTAAAGATATAATTCAGTGTCTTAAAATCAACATATGCACACTGGGTGACTGGTTGTGAATATTCTCCCTGAACTAAAAACCAGGCAGGCAGGCCAGCAGGATGCTATGCAAATGGCTGAAGAGCAATGATCTGCCTTCATTGCAGGCTTAATTTATGAACTAGATGAACCACGACACTAGATTTATTAGATTTTTTTTGTTGAATGAATTACTGCATATTCTACTTCTTCCTGTGTCAATAGCTGTGTCTCAAGGAGGAGGCAAAAAAATCAAGGGCAGATGACCCAAAGCCTACACCACTTTGCACGTGCGAATTAAATATTTGCAAATATCAGTTTGAAACTGGTTCCACTTGCTGCTTTGTACCCAGTAGCAGCTGGTTCTGGGAGAAAAGAAAGCAAAGCGGGCGCTGTAGTTGAGAGTGAAACCTTCTCCCAGGACAGCCACAGCTGAGCTTGTCATTGCTCTCTGCCACACGGTACGTCGGCCATGAAAGATGCTCCCCAGCCCAGCTCCTGCTGCCCCCCTCGTCATGGCCCTACCCAACACCCCGTGTTCTTCACTGCCGCCTGGGGAGCGGGCGCAGAGGCACAGCACACAAAACCGAGCGTTAGGGACGGGAATGGTGCTCCTGAGAATGGTGTGAGATCGTAGCACAAACAAAAAAAAAGCAGGCAAAAATGACATCGCGCACAACATGTCTTCAGCTTCAAATTATGGGCCTCTGCTGTATCTTGGGTGCTGCCAGTAACTTTTTCAGACCTGTTTGGAGGACATAACTGACTGTCCTTCACCTGTAACTCTGCAGTCCCATAAAAAGAGCCTCTTCTTAGAGACTCTGGTTGCACATAATTATTTTTTTCCTTTCTAAATTGCAGGTTAGGGATTCCCCCAGCTACTGCACCTGAGAATTGAGAAGAATGATCTAAATTCTAATATCAAATTACAAGTGATAAGACCTAAAACCACCTTAACGTATGAGTATATTGTTTAACACATAACCAAGAAATATGCTTAGTACTGTTAGATCAAACATAATAAAATTAAATTATGGGCTACTGAAATCATAGCAATTCAGCATCTTGTCATTGCAACACAGAACAAAAGAAACTGATATTTGAGCCCTGATTTTCAGAGCATCTCCAAAGCTGTGTCTATCATTATTGAGGTTTTTTGCCTGCATGCTTTTTTTGGACATCTATTTATTTTTTCCCCCAAAACACAGATGTTTGCCCTCTATTGTATTCATATGAACAGACCAGCCAGATAAGCATCCAGCTGCTTTATGCATGCAAGTACAACCATTTTGCATATAAGGAAAGGAAAAACCAGCCCCATAACTGAGGAAAATGTCAGTTGAAGTATCAAAAAAAAAAAAGAAAAAAGAATGTTGTGAACATGCATTCAGTGATAGACGCCTGATCTCTCAGATTTTGGCCCTTTAGCGTAAGATTGATGTGGAACAGTTTTCAGTTTTGACATTCTGTTGGACTCATCAGGGATGTTCCCGTCTTTGCAAGGAGGGAAAGATGGTGTCTGGCTCAGCAGGCAGCAAAGTAAAGCAGCAGAGACTCAAGGAAGCCTGCTATGTCTTCCTTAGAGTGCAGCCATTTGCGATTTCAATGCATAAGACTTTTTATTGGTCATATGTTGCCTTTTCCCTCAAATGCGCCTGTGCTACATTTGCTCTTCTTGATCCTTTTTGGGGTCCAGCTCCAAATGATGCTCATTTACCTTTAATTTCAAGTGTGTTCCGAGAGGCGCAGGAATCCCTCAAATACCTGATTCATGAAGGTGAATAGATGATAGCGTAGGGTGCTGCGCACACACAACCGGGTGAAGCAGGGCAAAAGTTTGGTCTACGTGTGGCATGGGGATTTAAGTAGCGAAGTTTAATTCTGAACTAATTTTAAAATAATGGACTTTGATTTTCTATGCTCCTAATTCTGCCTCAGTGAACAAAAGAATCAAATTCCTTTAGACTAGGCACACTGCAACCCCAAATATTTAAATAGAGTTGGAGCATCACCGAGGGCTGAGCCTGCCTCTGTAACTAAGCTCCAGCAATCCTCGGATGCCCACGAAGGCAAACTCCGGGCATCGCTGACAACAGCACAGAGGAGGACAGAATCAAGGCCTTTGCGTTCAGTAATTTTGACACACTAATGTATTCAGCTCTCAATCACCTAAGCATCAAAGCAATTAAGCGTAGGTTTTCTGCAGTGCATCTTAATTGTGCAGTCTTTGTTGCAGATGATAAACGCTCAAGCATGATGATCAAGATAGATGCTCAAGCTTACGTGGCACTGCAGAGCACAAGACAGGGATGTCCATCCCCTGCCCAGCTATGGCCTCGTGCATCGGCGCTCTCCTGCCTTGCAGAGACAGCGGCTGGTGCTCAGGGACATGTAGCCTCGACCTCTTTCCCATTCATTGCCTTTGATCCCATTATTGGTACTGTTTGACCTTGAAACACACTTTATTTTTTATTTTTAAGTGGATTAGGAAGAAAGCTTCTTGGAGGGCTTAAAAGACTGTATGCTAAAGATGATTTCTGCAACCTGATATGGATTACCATAGTTACTCTGTGTGAGCATGGCAGCTTTCCAACTCCTCTGCCAGGAATGATCTAAAAGCTTTTCTTGTATTGTGTCTTGAGGTGAGAGTCTGGCTTTAAAAAGCTTTCAGAATTCTAATTCTTTCCTCCAGTTTGTTGGCAGGAGGAGTCCAGCACCGCTCCATCTCATGTCCGATATCACTGATAACCTACAAATGATGCGTTTGGGATCTCTGATTGTGCATGTCCAATCACTTAGTTAATTGAGAACACAGAGAGCTGCAGCTCATGGCATCCCGATTATCTCTCTGATCTCTTATTCCTCCGGCCTCTATCCAGGCATATTGTTTAGGGCTTGTGGCACTCTCCCTTCTTCGTGGAGCATATGCATTAGCTGGGCCAGATCTGTAGTTAGCAAGAGCAGCAGAATGTAAAGGGCAGTCTCTTGAGTCTTGTTATCTTCTTATGCACAGTAATAGCACAGTCTGCATGTCATTCATGATTTTTATTTAATAGAGTTTCCTGGTGTGTATTTTAGGATTCATTTAAAAATACATCAGTGATGAGCAGGGTAGGAAGAAGAAACTGAGCCAAAAATTCTCTCTAAAAACAGACCAATAACTATCTTCTCCTGCCTGCAGCTGACATTTAGGAACATTCTTAAATCACTTAAAGTGATTTTTAAAAATCACTTCCAAAAAAAGGAGTGTGAAGGAGAGACTATCGGGTGGATTGCCTGATGCCAACATGAGTTGAGTGAAGAAATCGAGTCCTAAGTTAATGTTGAATTAATGCTGATTAGTGATTAGAGTGAAACTAGAAATGGCAGACTGCATGTGGAATATCTCAGCATTGCTTATGGCACTATTTTAATGATGAAAAATCCAGCTTGCTTTATGTAATGCAAATTTCTTCCTTGGGATTTTAACTGGGGCTTTGCAGTAGAACCTGTCAGTATGGCACTGGACCACCACTCAGACCGCATCTGGGGCAGGCAGCATTTTTTCCATCTTATGTCTCTATTTGGCAGGTCCAAGATCTGCCAGGAAGCCTGCAGCTGAGGTTGGGACAGACCTGTTTCTCCCAGTCTCAAATCAATTCTTTATCCATGAGACTATTCTTTATCCTGCCGTACTGTCTGGAAATGATAAATTATTGCTCTAGATAACACATACTTTCTTCTTCTTCCTCCCCACTGCTTACCCCTTGTTCATAGTACTGTCCTTCCTAGCTTCAATGGTTGGGTTAAAGCCTGTGCAAAAACCCAGGTCATAGCGAAATGTCAGCACACAAAACCAGTCCAAAATGTCTGGATTGCTGCGCCTTCATCCATCTCCCTCCTGAAATCAATAAATGTGCTCAGTTCCCTGCACGAGGGGTCCCAGCAGCGCCTTCACTGCAGGTTTTGCGCTCTGATCTCTGGTTTTGGCCGAGTGTCCTCAGGAGCTGACCGCGCTGCTGTCGAGGCTGTTCACTGCGGGGGACGCCGGAGCTGCTTCAGCCATTTCCCATCAGGTCCACCAAGCCCAGCACGGAAGGCATTTAAAATGCCATGAATATTTAAAACAAACAAAAATCAAGCCCTCGAGCATCCTACTTTTCCAAATCACGAGAGCTGTGACCAAATGCAGACGCAGGTAGTTTACTTAATTAAAATTAAGCCGCCTCTTCCATTTCCTTTCTTTTCTTTTTCCAGCAGCATTCCGTTTAATGCCTGTGGTAAGATCCAGCACCTGGAGGCTGGTTTTTTATGAGATTTGACAAAGATCATTCAGGAGTCAATATTTTGCCAAAAGCTAAGTGATAAGTCTAGTGGCTTGCATATAATTACTCCTTTTCTTTTATGTCTTCTTTTTTCCACCCCCTTCCTCTTTTCATTGGGGTTTTGAGTTACTGACAGCAGAGCAAATGAGGTATACTCGTGAAGTATGAGGGCTTCAGTTTCGTACCTTGCTTTGCTCGCTGCCTCAGCTTCGTTTTTGCATGATTTCTGAAAAACAGCAGCAGCGCTGAGAAGCCATTGTGTCTTTATGTGCAAAACATACAGCCCTGCGCTGAATTCCTTGAGGTTTCGTTATTATTTGATGAGGTAGGCAACAGCGGTTTTGGCAGGACAAAATGAACTTGTTTAAAGGGGTAGAGTGGGGAATGGGCAAAGGGAATGAGGTTCACAGATACCTTTAGGCTCCTTCAGATAGCCCGGTCTGAACAAAAAGAGGTGGATTTTGGTACAAAGAAATTTTGTGTCTTTGTGGATGGACCTTACGTCGAAACTAGGCATAAAAATCTTCTCAGCAGCTGGATCCCTTCCTAAGCATGTCTATCCTTCAGCCCGTAAAATGATGGCTCTAGCTTTGTACTAATGTAGTTAAAGAGTAGACATATCTGGGCCCTAAATCACAAGACCATGTGCGGCAGCGGCCGTGTGCTGGCAGGTGCATGCAGAAATACCCCAAGTCATGTTTTTTTCCCTTTTGCTAAAGTGGTTTCTGAGCTTTTGCAAAGAAAATGACACTGGAGATTTTGGGGTTTGTTCATCTGTCTACCTGACGAGTGCTAGCGAGGCACTGTAAGCAGGGCAGATGGGAAGGGGTAGCGGGAGGAGCCCCTGCGTTGGGCATCTGGTCCCGTCAAAGCCCAGTTTACCTGTGGCAGCTTCCAAAAGGGAGCAAATCCAGTCCAGTCTCCCTGAAAGTAAAGAGCTGCCTCGTGAATGAGCTAATGCTCACCGGGTCGTATGAAACATGTCTATATCAATTTTAGACAGAAGGTTGTTATGAGGAAGCATTTCCTAAGACTCAAGCAGGCTAGTTAGTTCGTAATCATTTTGGGTTAAATAATTCAAAAGCTGATGCAAAAGTAAATTAGTAAGTAGTCTAAACGACATGGTTTTATGGCAAACTTCATCAAAGAAACCTAATTTTCACTCTCTGATTATATTACATGTCTGGTTGACAAAAACGATTGTATAAATCTAGTGCATTTAGACTTTTGTAAGGTGTTTGACTTGGCACTGAATAGCGTGCTGATTAAACATTAGCACTATTCAGTGACATTAGAATATACATTAAATGGATTACAAAGTGTCTGACAGAGCTCAACAAGTAGCTGTCAATGGAGAACCAGAACTTGTGGTTTCTGGGGTGCATTAGGGTTGAGGATAAGTACCAAAGCTCTCCATTGTTTGCACCAATGATGTGTAGCAAAACACAAGATGAAAAATCTTTGCAAAGCACGAAGATCAAGAGAGTGATGTGCAGTGAAGAGGAGAGGAAACTGGCACTGGGGAAGCTGAATCTTTTTGGTGAAGAGGACGAGGAATCCATCAAATTACACGTTGGTCTGTGCAAGGGCACAGCCCTGCAGGCAGGAGTGCAGGATGCAGCCCAGGCTGGCGCAGGTCAGAACACGGGATGAAGGGAACAGTGCTCCAAAAAGCTTCTGCACATCGATCCCACTGTGATGACCTGACAAAAGGAATTTATGTGGCCTTTAAATACATAAACAAGGGAGTAGTGAACTACAGGAAAAGAGTTAATTTTACTTTTATGTGCAGCACTGCTAAAACCAGGTCTCAAATAGCAAAATACTGTGTTGAAACTTTGAAAGGACACGGAAAAATTGGAGAATGGGTAGGAAGGAATGGCTAAATTATTTGAGGGTCTGAGGAAATGTTTTACAATAGGAGGCCTGAAAGGCTCAGTGTGTTTCGTTGGCCAAAAAAAGGTCTGAGGTGATTCTTTTGTGCATGAGACTGTTTCTGGGAAGAAAACACTCTGTCCTAAAGGGAGAGAAAAGTGAAAGAAGAGCCTGTATCTGAAAGCTGAACCAGATTATCATTAAATGAGGTGTGGGTTTTGGTGGGGTGTTTTTGGTTTTGTTTTTTTAACTGGGAGGTGACTTTAGTCATTAGAGCAAATTATCCAGAGAAAAAAAGAGGATTCTCAGCTTTTTGGTGGCTCCAGAGTAAGACTTGCTGCTTTTCTCTGCTAGTGACTTTCTTGGGACTTATAGCTGTGTTCGACTAGAAATGGCTGGGTAAAATACAATGGTTTATTATAAGGTCAAATGAAGATCTAATGAGTCTTCTGGCCTTCAACTTGATGAAACTATAACTGCATATGAACACACTGATATTAAAAATGATCTTACCTGATTTTGAAAGGAAAAACCCTACCAGTGTTATTAGCTTCCTCGTGTGTGACAGTTGTTGCTCATACATTTTTAATGTTTTAATCTGGAAAGCTCATTGACATTTTGTTTTGAAACACACCGTGCCGCTGAGCAATGGAGCACATTTGTTCCCGTAGCCGCACCATCTGGGACAGGGCGAGTGACGGAGCTGCCCGGGCATGCTCTGCCCCAGCCGGCTCCAGAGCCTTGGCAGGGTTTCTTCAGGTTCCTGAATTGCTCTGCTGCCATCAACATGGTTTGTGCTGACCTAATGTCGAGGCCACCTTGGGCTGCTCCAAGCACCGCCGGGGCTCAGCTCTCTGCTCTGGACTATCAGCAGCGACAGGCAAAGCTACGATAGAAGGAAGAGATTTATGATGCAAGCCTGATTCCAGCATCTAGTTTTAAAGGTTTAGAGGCAAAAGGAGCAACTACAGGTATGAAAAATGTCAAGAAGTGTTTCCCATCAGGGAGCAGCCGATGCATTCACCACGGCTTGGCCCAGCCATGTCTGCCGCCTTTACCTGTGCTGTAGGGCTCTGTTTCTGACGTTAAAGCAGTCACCTTGTGCTGAGTCTGTGCACAGGAGCGAACGTCTCCCCGCTCTTCAGCTGTTAATCACCCTGAGCATAACTGCTCTTTGTCAAAAATCCCCCATTTGGGTACAGATTCTGCGGTGCTCTCGCTCCCAGAGCCTTGCCAGGAGGGAATTGCCGCCTTCTTGCAGTCCCCCAGGAGCAGACCTAGCAAAGTTTGGGCTTAGATTGTCTTGGCTACAGCCTCAGCATAGGGCAGTCTTTATAGATTTCCCCTCATACCGTTACCGTAATGACTTACCCATTTCTAGCAGCTAAACCTCAAATGCATCCACATGTCACGTAGCTGGCGGTGACCTTCGGGACCTCGGTTACTACAATTACGGGCAGCAGTCACAACATGCTCCAAGGCCAGTGCCTCTAAATGGGAAGGAGGGAGTGTTGCAGAGGAGCCTTTAAATTCCAAAGCGAAACTATAATTAGCTGTAATCGTACCCAGAGTAACTTCACTGCTATAATTCTCAGCAGGAAAACAATTACATTGCAGCAGTATAACCAGACAGACACGCTGTAAATACAAAACATCCTTTGGAAATATATGCTCCATATCCTAAATACATTTAGAATTAAGGCAAACAATTCTTTTCTAATTGGGATTCAAGGCAGACATGCCCGAGGAGTTTGGGGATTTTTTTCCCCTTCTGTTTCTACTTTTTTGTTTAGCAGACATATAAAGGTGTTGTGTTAGTTGATATGTTAATGGCACGCTCAGGCTATCGTCGGAGGAATGGCAGGGGAGAACGGACCCTCGCGCTCGGTTTGTAGCTCCCCCCGTTGCAGCTGGTTACTTCTGCCCTTCTGAGATGAAGGAGGGTGTGGAGGGGGGCTTTGGGTGGGTTTTTGACACCAGCGAGGACTCCTGAAGCCCAAGGCCAGAGCTTCTACCGCTCATGCTTCGGAGATGCAGCAGCTCTGATGAGCTCGAAGGCTGCAGCTGATGCAGTGCCCTCCGTGTGCGCTGGTCACTAGGGGGGAACAGAGGACTGCGGAGCGTGTGGGTCACTGGCACGTATTTTATTTTACGTATGAAAAATGCAAATGCTTCAGGGTCTGTCTGCCTGAAATCCTGCTGCTTCTGATACAGCAGAAGCAGGAGAAGAGCAGCTGGATATAGAAGGGATAGGATCAATGTCTTTTTTTTTTTTTTCCATACCTTTATTTGGCGGAGGAGACCCAGGGCTGGTATTTGGGGCATGTTGCAATCCTTTCCTTTCCCCCATTCAGGATTTGGCAGATGGTCATTTTAAGTGGTAAGATGTTGATTTGCCAGGGGTTATTTTAAATTAATGGGCTTGAAATGTGTTTCTGAACTCTGTTCAGAGAGCCTAGAACATATGTAAGTGCAATATTTTAGGAGCGTCATTCATCTTTTGAGGGGTCTTATGCAGCACAGGTCCCTAAGCTGCTCAAAGAAGGAAAATTCGGCCATTTGCTCCTGCCTAGTTCAGCCCCTCTTGGAGAAGGGCTACCGGGCAGGCTGGGAGAGCTGCTTAGTTTCTGCCACCTTTCTTCCAGTTCAACAGGAGGAGGTAGAGAGGAAAAGCAAAAAAAAAAAGGGGGGGCAAAAAAGAAAAGCAAGTATCTAAAGAAACATATTTGAAAAACTACAGAGTTCTCTGGGAACAGAGGTATCTTCTTTACATATATTTTTAAATCATTCTCCTGCAATACATTCAATATTATGGTTTTATAAATGTACAGAAAGTTTTTCATTATCCATTGAATACTTCAGCTGTTTCCATGAACATACAAGCTTACATGGTCATCAGCCAGGGTATGGCTTCAAGTGTTGCATTGCTTAATGCTGATTCTGCCCATGACAATTAAGGTTATTGTTAGATGTTCTAGTATTTCCTATAAATGTTCATCCTGTTTCCACTGGTGTTAGTGGACATTTTACCATTGTCTTTAATAAGAGTGACCAAGTTATAGAATTTAAGGACAGTAGGGTGAGCTGAGGTTAAGAAGGGTGAGTACCAGTATCCATCACGAATGGAAGTATTGCCCAAGGCAGAACATCAGGACAATGCCTTTCTTCAAAGACAGAAATAACCAAAATTTCACATTTTAGGGAAAAAAAAATAAAATAAAAAAGGAGAGAGAGACAGGAAAGGAATAAAAGAGAGATCTTCCAGAGATCACAAAGCCAAACCTAGCAGCTCTTTACTGCAGCTCTCAAAAGTTTAGAAGTGCAGCCCATAACGATGAAATGCATGGCTTGGAGGGGAGAGCTAAATCAGGCTCCTAGCACAGACCAAAGGGTTGTTCTATATATATATTTGTCACTGCAAGTAATGGCTATGAAGCAAACAAAGGGGAATACAGCTGATGTTTAATGGCCACTGCACAACCACCAAGCTACTTCTGCCTCAGATCTGGAAGCTTATATGGGGAACATGTGGCAAGTTTCTCTTCTCTGTTATAAACCGGAGTTTCCTCTAGGTATGCCCCTTTTCCATGCTTGTCCTTTCTTACTGTGCGTGAGTAGGAGAGATGGGTTCAGGATGGAGCTTTAGATTTATAATCATTGCATTTCCGTTCATGTTTTCAGTGAAAACACTAGTTTGCATGTACCAGAGCAGGAGCTTGCAAGAACAGAATCACTCTGTGCATGTGTGAAAGTACAGATATACGTATACACACAGGTACACGTGCCACAAACACAAACAAGTATATACTTCTGCTATACCTCTCTAGAGCTTCTGGTCTGAAGAGAACATGAATTTTCCTGTGTATTTGTCTTCTTTGCACTGATTTGATTTGCTTAGAGTAACAGGAAGACACAAACAACATGTGGGGTATGGAGGCAAATAAGCAATTGTCTTTACATTTTGCCTGTATATATACCATTAGCTCCACACAAAACATGACTCACTAGCAGCAGGTGTCCTGCTGTTATGTTAGGCAGATTAGTAATGATAGGGAGGGGGCTCCGCTCCCTATATGGCATCCCCGAGGGAAGCTAAAAATAGTTCAGAGACTTCCAGCAAAGTAAAAGTATTTGTGGGCTTTGAGTGAAGTCTGCTTCTGAAGGTAAGAATCAGAGCTCATCTGTTTAATCTGCCATTCCTTCCTTTTTTCTTTCTTTTTTTTCTGTGTGAAGCTTGCCTTGGCAGTTGATCGGCAAATGTTATCTGGCACAAGGCTGGGAGTTTAGAATTATAAACAGTTGCTTTCTGTGTTTGTGGAAACAGGGTGGGGATTGACCAGCTAAAGGAAATCAGTGTAACAGAGAGCATTCACAGCCGAGGCAGAGACAACAGAAGAATGTGTCTCAGTTAGAAATAGTTGCCTTTTTTTTTTTCCTCTCTTTTTTCCCCCTCTCTTAGTTGTTAGAGAATCTGAACGGCATATGAGCAATCACAGCATGTGACTCTGCTGTGAGTAGCAGGCAAGCTATTGCTGGTAGTTACACCCACCGTGATACAAGTCCAGTAAGCAAAGTTGTCTGCAAAGTTACTGTAGCAGCAGAATGGAAAAAGAGAGGAACTGTTTGTATTTCTGAGATATGGACAAATCAGGGTGCTACGGGCGCTCCATGGAAGTGTGGGTGAGGAGACTTTTCAGCCTTGCTGGTAAACGCCTGTATATCTCTATACTCAGACACACTGATAGGCAGACTACTGCCTAAAGGAAAAAATACTGCTTCAGAGGAAAACTGTGGAGCATAATTGTATTTGTATGTGTATCTGTGTGCATCCACACCTGCACGTACGCAGGGAGAAAGCGAGCTGCTGGACTGCAGAGAAGCCCCCCAAGCCTTGTGTTGAGCCACCCCCTGCGTGGCTTAGCGCAGGGCAGGAATGGAGATGTAAGGGCTGCCTCTCGCTTCTGAAAAATGAGGCACAGGGGCTGCTCGTTACACCAGAATAACCTCACGGGCCGTGATGGATTTCCTCTGATTTTTCGAGTGGCGTCACCGATATCGATAACAAGTGACTTCTGCATTGTGGAAAACGGATAAAAATCCAGCAGCCCCTGCATGGGGAATCTCTGCGGACAGCGGTGTGCGTCGCAAGCCCACTTGAGCACGCCCGGGCACCTTCACCGAAAGCTGCCGTCCCCTGCCTCCGAGCCCCGGTGGATAAGGATTTTCTGTGCCTGTCTCCTTCTCTGTCCTCATTTAGTGCTGGGTTTGGCAAAGGAGTTCCCAGTGGGCGAGCGTTCCCTGGGGGGCCAGCTGCAGTGCGGTGGGGGTGGAGATGGTGCAACTTCGATCATTGCCGGGCTGCTTGAGCTCCTGCAGTAGGTGTTGAGAGCCCATGGGCACCGTGCCTTGGATACCTGGGCTGTTGCTGGAATTAGTACCGATGCTCGGCTGGCCCAGTAACTCCCTTGGCCGGGTGGTACGGGGGAAGGGGGGAGACCAGCAAAACTGTAGCAGCAATCTAATTTTAGCTCGGTGATGTTGGGCCAGCTTCTGCTAACATCAGCGTCAATGGCAAAACCAACGTTAATTTGAGTGGGAAAAGGACTGAACCCAAATTAATATATGCTGGCCTGTGTAATTATCTTTATTGGCTGATAGGGAAGGAAGACCTTATTCACTCAATGCATTTCTATGGCTGCCTGGCTGTGCTCCAGTGATGCACCAGCCTGTAAGCAGACGGACTGGGAGAGGGGGACGGGAGTGCGGTATCCATTCACGAGGGGCTGTAATTCACTGTCATCCCCAAATGATTAAATCCTGCTTATTTCAAACTGACAGGTAACGGAGCAACACCCACAAATATGGTGGGTAGGGTTTAGCTCCAGGTGCTTGCGGAAAAACTTTCCCTATGGAGTCCAAAGTTCAAAATCCTGATCCCTGTGAACGGCCACAGAGGAGAGCATGCAGGTTTTAGTCGGTGTTAAACATTGTGTTTCTAGACTGGTAAAAAGAGTGAAAATTGAAGATGGCTACATGCTTAGAAGCACAAGAAGACAGGGCAGCTTTGCTAAGTGCTAGGGACGGACATAAACTAAAGAGAAATCCTATTTGGCAGCACAGAGAATCTGCTGGGGTTGGCAGTCTGAAACCTGCTCCACGATAATTGTTTTCTTCTCCAATAAACCAATGTATTGATTAGGGTAAGCAGAAAGGATCCGTCCGGATGGAGCTCTGCAGGGCGTTTTTACCACGCTGTTTAGTTCAAATGGTCACAGTTGATATTCATGTGCTTTCGTCTGTGGAGCAAACTGGATATGACAGAAGACAATGTAATTTAGGGTTTTTTTCCTCTTTCTGAAAATGAATTGCTACATGTGATTTCATATGCTCGCACTTGCATATTTATGGGGAGTCCCAAAATCTAATTTCCATTGTGCCGGCTTCTGTTTAGCACAGGCTTAATTTTGCAACTTTTAAATAAATTCTCTTGACAAAATAATGTTATGGCATATTGAAACAAAGCAGACATTTTAATAGAAGCATGCTGAATGATCAGTTCTTCCTGAAAGCACACATCCATGTTACCTCTGTGGTAGCTAAATGACCAGTTCAAGTAAGCAACGTAGGCTGAAGATGGCACAGAAATGTAGAGCTGTTCCTGACCCTTGCGCAGGCTCTCCAGCGCTCTTGAATCTCCCTATTTGCTATGAGAGGGTGCACAAATGATTTGCAATTGAGAGGACTCTCTAGCTTGTTTACTCCTCTTAATAATAATTCATGACAAGGACATCAAGATGCAAACCATGGCAGGCGAGCTTATAGGAAGGAGGCCACCACGGTGGATGCTGTCAGTAATCTTCCTGCTAAGACTATAGCGATTCTTTGGGCTAGTCTTCTTTAGCTGGCCATCTGCTTTGCATTCCCTGGTGGTACTTGGGTTTGGATCTCCGGTTTGTTTGTCATTTCAGTCTCCCACTTTATTATTTCCAGAGCCAAGTGAACCACTGCCAATGGCAATGCAATGAGATTGCATTGTGAGCTTTGCGACATGGTATACTTTTTTTTTATCTTGAAGCCTCAGCTCCTGGAATTAGTTGATTATGTTAGAATCCTAGCATTCATTTAAAAAA